>PVIH01004130.1:62582-134225 GCA_004025045.1 Sigmodon hispidus
ATCTGGGACACCATGAAAAGACCTAATTTGAGAATAATAGGAATAGAAGAAGGAGAAGAATACCAGCTCAAAGGCACAGATAATGTTTTCAATAAAATCATAGAAGAAAACTTTCCTAACCTGAAGAAGGAAATGCCTATAAAGATACAAGAAGCTTACAGAACACCAAATAGATATGATCCCAAAAAAAAGTCAGCGCCACATTATAATCAAGCCACAAAACATACAGAACAAAGAAAAAATTTTAAGAGCTGCTAAAGAAAAGGGCCAACTAACATATAAAGGCAGACCCATCAGAATAACGCCTGACTATTCCATGGAAACGATGAAAGCTAGAAGGGCTTGGTCAGAAGTTATACAGGTGCTGAAACAGCATGGATGCCAAACTAGAATACTAAACCCTGCAAAATTATCAATCACCATAGATGGAGTAAACAAGGTATTTCAAGACAAAGTCAGACTGAAAGAATATCTATCTACCAATCCAGCACTACAGAGAGTATTAGAGGGAAAACTACAACCTAAGGACCCCAGATAAATCCACAAAATCACAAATAATCAATAAGTCCACAGAAGAATACCCTAGAGAAAGGAAATACAAACAAATTACCACCAAAAATGGCAGGTAATATGAATCAATGGTCACTAATTTCCCTTAATATCAATGGACTCAGCTCTCCTATAAAACGTCACAGACTAACAAGATGGATACAACAACAGAAGCCATCCTTCTGTTGCCTACAAGAAACACACCTCAACTGCAAAGACAGACACAGGCTTAGAATAAAGGGTTGGGAAAAGATTTTCCAGTCAAATGGTCCTAAGAAACAAGCAGGCGTTGCAATCCTAATATCTAACAAAGTAGACTTTAAGCTAAAAGCAATTAAAAGGGACCAAGAGGGTCATTACTTATTCATCACAGGAAAAATTGGTCAAGAGGAGATTTCAGTCTGAAATATTTATGCCCCTAATATAGGGGCACCTACATATGTAAAAGAAACACTGCTAAAGCTCGAATCCCACATCAATTCTTACACCCTAATATTGGGAGACTTCAATACTCCACTTTCAACCCTGGATAGATCAACCAGACAGAGCCTCAACAGAGAAATAAGGAGTCTAAATGAGGTTATGATGCAAATGGATTTCATAGATATCTACATAACCTTCCACCCAAAGGCAAAGGAATATACATATTTCTCAGCTCCTCATGGAACTTTCCCCAAAATTGACCACATAATTGGTCATAAAGCAAATATCAGCAGATACAAAAAAGTGGAAATAATCCCTTGTAACATATCTGACCATCAGGGCCTAAAGTTAGAGTTCAACAACATCAAAACCCAAAGAAAGCCTACCAACTCATGGAAACTTAACATCAATCAGCTGAACCATCTCTGGGTCAAGGAAGAAATTAAGAAAGAAAGCAAAGTCTTCCTAGAATTCAATGAAAATGAATCTACAACGTATCCAAACTTGTGGGACACAATGAAAGTAGTCTTAAGAGGAAAATTCATAGCGCTAGACGCCTATATGAAAAACCTTGAGAAATCCCACACTAGAGACCTAACAGCGCAGCTGAAAACCTTAGAACAATTAGAAGCGAACTCACCTAGAAGGAGTAGATGGCAGGAAATAATCAAACTTAGAGCTGAAATCAATACAATTGAAACAAAAAGAAAAATACAAAGAATCAATGAATCTAAGAGTTGGTTCTTTTAGAAAGTTAACAAGATAGATAAGCCCTTAGCCAAATTAATCAAAAAAACAGAGAGAGAGTGTCCAAATCAACAAAATCATAAATGAAAAGGGGGACATAACAACAGACCCCCAGGAAATACAGAGAATTATCAGGTCATATTTTGAAAATCTGTATTCCACAAAAATGGAAAACCTAGAAGAAATGGACAGCTTTCTGGACAGGTACCATCTACCAAAATTAAATGAAGATCAGATTAATTACCTAAACAGGCCTATAACCCTTAAGGTAATTGAAGCTGTCAATAAAAACCTCCCCAAAAATAAAAGCCCTGGTCCAGATGGTTTCAGTGCCGAATTCTACCAGACATTCAAGGAAGATTTACTACCATTACTCCTCAAACTATTTCACACAGTAGAAACTGAAGGAATATTGACAAATTCCTTTTATGAGGCCACAATCACTGTAATACCCAAGCCACTCAAAGAGACAACAAAGAAGGAGAATTACAGACCAATTTCCCTCATGAATATTGATGTGAAAATTCTCAACAAAATTTTGGCAAACCGTATACAACAATGCATAAAAGATATCATCCACCATGACCAAGTAGGCTTCATCCCAGAAATGCAGGGCTGGTTCAACATACGAAAAACTGTAAATGTTATCCATCATATAAACAAACTAAAGGAAAAAAACCACATGATCATATCCTTAGATGCGGAAAAAGCCTTTGACAAAATCCAACACTCCTTTATAATCATAAATTATAAATCATAAACCCCTGGAGAGATCAGGAATAAAGGGAGAATACCTAAAGAATGGGAAAAGATTTTCACCAACCCTACAAGTGATAGAGGACTGGTCTCTAAGGTATATAAAGAGCTCAAGAATTTAGATCCCCAAACCTTGAATAACCCTATCAAAAATGGGGTTCAGATCTAAAAAGGGAATTCTCAGCAGAGGAACTACAAATGGCTGAAAGGCACCTGAAAAAGTGCTCTTCATCTTTAGCCATCAGAGAAATGCAAATAAAAACAAATTTGAGATATCACCTAACACCTGTTAGATTGGCTAAGATAAAAGGCAAGATGACAACCTATGCTGGAGAGGATGTGGAGCAAGGAGAGCACTCCTCCATTGTTGGTGGGATTGTAAGCTTGTTCAGCCACTTTGGAATACAATATGGAGGTTTCTCAGAAAATTGAGAATCAATCTCCCCAAGGACCCAGCAATACCACTTCTGGGTGTATACCCTAAAGAGGCACATTCACACTCCAAAGGTATTAGCACAACTATGTTCATAGCAGCATTATTTGTAATAGTAAGAACCTGGAAACAACCTAGATGTCCCTCAACTGAAGAATGGATTAACAAACTGTGGTACATCTACACAATGGAATACTACTCAGCAGTAAGAAAAAATGATATCCTAAAATTCACAGGCAAATGGAGGAATTTGGAGAATATCCTCCTGAGCGAAGTATCACAAACTCAGAGACATAAGCAGGGGATGTACTCACTCACTAGTGGTCTCTAAACAAACAAACAAGAAAAAAAGCCAAACATGCCCAAGTGGCAAACCACAACCACTGAACAGCTTGGGATCAGAAACACCCTGGACTGACTCTTCAAACCCCAGTCTAACTATAGGAACACCTGACTCACTCTTGAGGGAGGGGGGACAAAACTGGATTTGGCGAGGAGTGAAGACTGATCCAAGCATTATTGGGTCAGTGGGACCATAGGACTGTCTGCTCCCTGCCAAGGGAGGGGATGGGGAGTTGCAGAGAAGAAAAATGACCAGATGTGGTGGGAGGGGGAAGAGACCTTGAATAAGGATATACAGAAATGGAAAAAAAAATTCAGAGGGAAAGCTGAACACAAAGAAAATATATGTATAGCAATCTTATTTGCATTTCCACCCTTGATAAGCCATGCTTATGACTCATATCCTCTGTATAGTTATTGTTAACTCTTCCGCATTTTAAATTCTTTTTACTGTTTTTTTTTGATTAATACAAAATAAAGAAGGAAAAAGATTTGTTTAAAATATATAGGTACCTATTTATTTGGATATTTTGTTAACCTGACAGCCAATTGGGTAATTTTGGTTAGTTATAGTTTGACCCAAATGAATCACCTCTTCAAAACTACAAAAACATATTTGGAGTTCAAACAAAGTAAATATTCCTTAGTAAAGTTATTTTATTTTAGTCAGTAAATATTCATTGGTCACTTATAATGATGATAAGGATTGTTCTGATAGCTAAAGTAGTTTTAATAGAAAATATTAATTGTTCAAAACCAGTGGATTATTAAAATTTATAAAATGTAAAAAATTCAGAATAGTGTCTTAGAAAAGAATATACTGATAGTGTTTGGTGTCCTAGGATAAAACAATTGAATAAACAACTGAGAATAAAGGTCAGCTTTAAAAAATGCATAAGATGGACATAGAAATCCTGACTTCAAGTTATACTATAGAGCTACAGTAATAAAAACAGCCTGGTACTGGCATAAAAAGAGACTTGTGGATCAATGGAATAGAATTGAGGTTTAGGACATTAACCAGAAAAACTATGAACACCTGATCTTCGAAAAGAAGCCCAAAACATTCAATGGGAAAAAGATAGTATATTTAACAAATGGTGTTGGCATAGCTGAATGGTAGTGTGTAGAAAAATGCAAGTAGATCCAAGCCTGTCACCCTGCACAAAACTCAAATCAATGTGGATCAAAGACCTCAACCTAAACCCAGACACTTTAAACTTGACAGAAAAGAAAGTGGGAAATACACTATTACGAATTAGCACTGGCAACCATTTCCTAAATATAACACCAGTGGCACAAACACTAAAATCAACAATCAATAAGTGGGATCTCCTGAAGCTAAGAAGCTTCTGTAAAGCCAAGGACACTGTCAATTGGACAAAACGACAGCCTACAGAATAGGAAAACATTTTCCCCAACCCTACAAGTGATAGAGGACTGATCTCTAAGATATATAAAGAACTCAAGAATCTAGAGACCAAAACCTTGAATAACCCAATCAAAAAATGGGGTACAGATCTAAAAAGGGAATTCTCAGCAGAAGAATTACCAATGGCTGAAAGGCACATTAAAAAGTGCTCATCATCTTTAGCCATCAGAGAAATGCAAGTCAAAACAACTTTGAGATACCACCTGATACCTGTTAGATAGGCTAAGATAAAAGACACAGATGACAGTGTATGCTGGAGAGGATGTGGATCAAGGGGAACATCCCTCCATTGTTTGTGGGAGTTTAAGCTTGTTCAGCCACTTTGGAATCAGTATGATGGTTTCACAGAAAATTGAGAATCAATCTCCCCAAGGACCCAGCAGTACCACTTCTGGGTGGATACCCAAAAGATGCACAGTCACACCCCAAAGGCATTAGCTCAACTATGTTCATAGCAGCGTTATTTGTAATAGCAAGAACCGGGAAACAACCTAGGTGCACCTCAACTGAAGAAAGGAATAGCAAACTATGGTACATTACACAACGGAGTACTATTCAGCAGTAAGAAAAAATGATATCCTAAAATTTGCAGGCGAATGGATGGACTTGGAGAATATCCTCCTGAGTGAGATATCACAAACCCAGGAAGATAAGCTGGGGATGTATTCACTCATTAGTGGACTCTAAACAAACAAACAAACAAGAAAAAACAAAGCATGCCCAAGCTGCAAACCACAACCACTGAACAGCTTGGGATCAGAAATACCTTGGACTGACTCCTTGGATCCCACTCCTCATAGAGGAACACCTGACTCACTCTTGAGGTTGGGGGGAGAAAACGGTATCTGCCAGGAGTGGAGGCTGAATTAAGAAATATTGGGACCGTGAGACTTTGGTACCAACTGCCACCTGGGCATGTTGAAGGGGAGTTGTGGAGAAGAGAGAATGACCTGATGTAGTGGGAGGGGAAAGGGACCTTGAATAAGGATATACAAGGATAGAAACTGTGACTTCCTTTTTCATAATAATAATAATAATAATAATAATTAAATAAATAAATAATTAAAAGAAATCCTAATTCCCAATGTTATCGTGGTTGCATCTAAAGTCTTTTTGAGGTAGTTAAATTCTAAGAATGGATCTCTTATGGACTAGGTTAATGTCTTTTGTTTTTGTTTTTGTTTTTTAAAGATAGATCTTTATATTTGGCTTTTTTGGAATTCATGATCTTCATGCTTCACTGTACCCACTTCTGGGATGGTACAGGTTTACACTCAGTGATGTAAGACAGACCGTGAAAGGGATGCTCAAATGATGGACACACTGAGAAGATGGACAGGTATGAACCAGGAAGAGAATCCTCTCCAGACTAGACTGTTTGTCTTGGATTTCTTAGGTCCCACTGCTGTGAAAACAAATCACTGTGTATTATCAAAAAAAAAAAAAAAAAAAAAAAAGAAAGAAAGAAATGTGAGTTATGTGCCTCTTATACTCTGTGATTCAGATTTGAGTAATTGTAAAGGGAGTGTCTACTGTTAAATACAAGAAACTGAGATAGCTCCACATCTCAATTTTATGGTGCTTGCAGTGGACTTACAAATGAAACAATGAAATAAATCTATACAGCAAAACTTGGGCTTTTTGAGAAAGGGATTCTCGTGACTCAGTGACAAAACAAAGATCACTCACTGCATCATTTGCTACTCAACATACTAATATTAATTTTATTAATTATTTTTGCGTTGTAAATAAAAGGCTGAGTGAAATTGTAGATGTCAGAAGACTACCTCAGGATAAGATTCTCTTCTACCAGGGTTCAGGGGATCAAACATGGAACATTAGTGTTATGTGTGTCCTCTTTACCTCTGAGCCATCTTTCCTTCTAGACTTGATGTGTTAATGTTTTTACTAAGCAAACATGTCTCTAATTTTTGATACTTCTATTTAGTAATGTGTATTCAGAAATATGCTGTTATTCTCTATTACATTCAGTAGTCATTTTGTGAATTTAATAATTTTTTATTTTGTAAGTGATCAACTAGAAAACATGTGAATCTAGGAAAAGCAAATGTATTGATTTTTATTAAGGCATTTTAATTTTAAGAGATAAAGTTATGTAATTATAAACCTATGTCTATAACATTCACCATAATTTAACAGTGAAATATAAGAGCAGAAAAAGTAGATCTGAAGTTAGTACAGACCAAAATAATTAATAAATAAAAGAATCATACTTCATATATATGAACAAAATCCATCCTGAAGATTTTTTAAACTACTGCTTAAACAGTTGGATAACTTTCTTAAACTAAAGCGAAGGTCAAAATTCTCACCCAAAATTTTAAAGAATTAAATAAAGGAGAAAAGAATAATCAATTGCAAAGAGAAATATTGCACACACAATATAAGCAAATTATCTTTTCTAAACAAGAGCAGATGTATAGTCTTGGCTATAAGCCAATTTGTTTATCCTTCCGCAGTTGTCATTCATCAGAGTGGATGATCAATTGTAAAAGAAAACAGCCCGTCAAATACAGCATATAACACCTCTCATGTTCTCTTAAAATGTCATCCCCCTCACTGTCTGCTACAAGGCACCATGAATAAATGTCTAGGAATTGAATTTCAGCTCTGTGAATCTGAACAAAATACTTGAATGTCAGAATTTATGCTGTCTGCACCTGTATCCAATTGTTTACATCTTATTTGCATGCCAAAAAGAAGTTCTGAAACCCTCTGAAAGATAATTAGAATTACTTGCATGTCAGTTAATAAGGCAGAGGCTCTGTTTTCAATAATTTATAGAATGAACTCATTCAGTCTCTGCAATAGTACTGTTAGGGAGATAATATATTTATTTTTTGTACTGTAAGTAATAGAACTGCTAAAGAGATGGTAAATGCCTTGCCCAAGATGGTAGAAAATAAAAACTGTCAAAATAACTATTTATATATGCATTTGGATCTTAATTCTTAGACATTAAAGAATTATTAATATTTATTTAGGGTTTCTAAGAAATATGAGCTAGAAAAAATTTGAAGCAATTACTTACAAAATTATAATAAAATTACTAAACATCTATATTTTTGTCTATAAGGATGTGTTAATAATCAAGCCACACATCTCCTTTATTTATTAAATTATTATATTTAGAACAAACTGATTAAAATAGGTAAGCTTGAATTTGTAAATAAACTTAGTGTCCTCCAGCTTTGGTACTTTTTGGAGTCTGATTTTAAATACCTCAAATGTCTTCTTCTTGAGAGAGGATAGAGTGAGGCTTCCCTTTATTTTCACTTACCCTCTGTGAAACTGAACTCCAGGTCAGCTGTACGTTGGCTTATAAATTGTGTTTAATCACATTCTTATGAATGTAAATGGGGACGGTGACTATCTTGAAATACTTCACCTAAAATTTAATAACATTGTAATATTAGCAGTCAGGAATTAAAAATTTCTGTAAATATAAACTTTCAGATACATCAAGTTTAAGAGATTTTTTAAAGAGATCATCCTAATAGACTCAAACAGACAAGCCTAGGGAACAACTTTACAAAGAGAAAGAGAGACTGGAAGTGACAGAAAGTGTGCCTCCACATAACAAACGTGAATTCTGAAAATGGCAGCTAGAATGTGTGAGCAGCGTCTGAGGTCTGACAGGAAGCCTATCTAACAGCCTGTTCCTGAAGCTCCTCCATGGAAAATCACGAACAATGTGAACAATGATCCTTCATCTGACAATGCTGACTTACCCTGAATAAGCACCCAGATAACTCTCATGTGGACACTTGACCTTCACTAGGTATAGGGTAATGAAATTGTATTAATTGGTTGTAGATGGTTATTTTCATAATAATTTGCTGTTCTGTAGAAAAGGTGAGATTGCTAACTTGACTAAGTTAAGGAACCCATGATGACAGTTGCTGGTGGAGCTGTAGATGTGTTAAAAAAGTTTTTTTTTTTTTTAAATACTTAGTATTATATAAATTTCTTTTTGGTGTTGTTTTAGACCTCTTTGTTTCCTGTTAAAAAACTACTTGCTGAACCTGGGATTGCTTCCGGGATACTCTCAGCTTCCCATTTTTCTGGAGCTCCTATTACTTCAGAACCATAGTTGTCATGAGGCTACTTGTCTGTCATTAGGTTTCTTGCTAACTTCTATTTCTAACTTAATAAACAGGTCTTTTCTTTTCTTTTTTTCTCTTCTCTTCTCTTCTCTTCTCTTCTCTTCTCTTCTCTTCTCTTTTCTTTATGTCTTTCTGGAAGGTGCTGAGATGTACAGCTTGAACCCTCATGATTTTCTTTCAATTGTCTTCGAGCACTAAAGAAATAAAGAAACAAATAAAAAAATCATCTGGCATTCATGTTGCACAATTTTTAGTATGTAGTAACTATGGTTTCAGAGAAGATTAACTAAGGATGAGAATGAGCTTGAATGTGGATGCCAAACTGGATAAAAATCAAAACCAGAGAAAACAAGCTAAGCGCGAGAACTACTCTCTGCTTTTCTGTTCCACTCAGATATGAGCAAACAAATACAGTGTTCACACCTCCAGAGCCTCCTCACTATGACAGAACAGACCTTCTTAGTCCACAAGCAAAAATAATGCTTTCCACCTTTAAGTTCTTCTCTGTGAGATATTTTGTCAGAGTTAGAATAAAACCAAAATAATAATCATCTCATATCTATTCATCAAAAAGACTTGTTTCATACTTGTGGTTAAATTACTGCATTTTGTCCAATTTCAATGTCATTCCCAATCATTTTAAATGATTCATTATCTTATAATTAAATTATCTTACCTAGAGAATTTATTATTTAATATGAAATGTGTTATCTACCATCTTCTTTTTTTAAAGTCAGAAACCTATTATCTAAATGGTGCTAGTAGCAGCTCCTGATATCCTTTCTGAGCTTAAGGTTTTTTTTTTTAATGTTTTAATAACAGACATTACTTTCTTTGTGCAATCTTTAAGATATATAATAAAATTCAGTGTTATATTTTAATATATAAATAATAAATATTTATATAGCAATAGATTGATGAAATATTATTTGTATGTATATGTATGCATGCCAATGTAAGTAGTAGTAGATATCTGAATAGTCACAAAAATCTTAATACTGTTATTGCTGTAATGAGATGTCATCAAGTAATTTTATTTCTTTTATAATTATATCATGCATAGTAGAAATAATCTACAACCAATCACATATTATTTTGTATTCAAACATGAAGATGTTTCTCTGTAACATAAAAGGGTGATAATTGTGAGAAAGCATTCTAAAATATTGACAGTAACTATCTTGATTAATGGCAAAATTAACAGTATTGCCTGTCATTTTTTATGGAGATATAATGTTGTAATTTACATATGTGTTTTATGAAAACACTTCTAACAACACACAGTCCATAGTATAAAGATCCAAAGACATAAATTAGTACTCTTGTCTGTGTCCAGGTTCAAGGTCTGCAGAGTAAAATTTATTCTTTTTAGAAGTCATCTTATTCATTCACATATACTGCTCCATATCTTTAAAACATGTTTTCATTTATTTTTATTTTTGTGTGCATGTGGCTATGCTTGTATGTGGAAATGCAATGCAAAGTCAAACATGTGGAGGAGACAGGACAGCTTTCTGCAGCCAGTTCTCTCCATTAAATACGATGCGAACTGCAGGATTGAACTCAGCTCCTTGGTTTTGGTGGCATGTGCTTTTAGCAGATGAGCCATCTTGCTGTTGACAAAAGAAAAATGTTTATTCTAAGAAGTGAAGGTTATAGTTTGAAATGTCTTGATAAATGACATAATAGTGCATTTCCATCACCATGAAAGTGGAGGTAAGAGAATCAGAAGTTCAAGGTCACATTCAAGAGATCAACCTGACTTACCTGAGATCCTGCCTCTGAGAAAAACATAATAAAACAAAAATATCTATATATAGTTGACTTATGGTAGGTGTTTTAGAAAGTTTCTTGGGCCCATTTGGGCCCAGTGTTTGTACCTGGCCCATGGCAGCTTTTTCCCCCCAAAGAAATGACTCAGAGGCTTATATGTACTTCATACTGTTTGGCCCATGTCTCAAGCACATTACTAGCTAGCTCTTTCATCTTAATTCAACTCATTTCTATTAATCTGTCTGCCACGTGGCTCAGCCCATGGCTCACCTGTATCTCTTACATTTTTCTCCTTTGGGGGTCTGATGGAGACTGTGTCCTTCTACCTGTCTGTCCTCTGATTCTCCACCCACTTCTATGGTGCTTTGCATAGGCCAAAACAGTCCTTTATTTACAGCATACAGAGAACATTCCACCACAGGTAGGCATCCTTATTATTCACCTTGGAATCCTAAATGAAAGAAACTTATTTTTGGCAATATGTCTGATATCTTTTGATTTTGATATTCATCTGTGAACGGTCTACTATGGTTAACACATGGGGCATTTCCATAATCTACCCCTAGTATCACTTTACATACTCACAGTTTATCTCAAAAGGCTTGAAACTTCTATAGAATAGTGCTTCATATTTTGACCACACACATATGTAATAAAATAATGTACAGCATATATTATTTTTATTTAGCAATATTATATCTATTTAATATTTTTTGTACCAAGGAAATGCTTATTTTCATTGCTGTTCACTATGTTTTGCCCTTTTTGATAAATATAAATATCCAAAAATTAACAAATATTTGTTTTTTATCACTACTATAAATAAAGTCTCTGTAAATACTCTGGAAATTTTCCTATGTGAAGATGCTTCTACTCATTTGGAGTTAATACCTGCCAATTGGGCTTCTATACAGTTAAAATTTTAAATGCAGCCCTGAAAACATAACACACACACACACACACACACACACACACACACACAAACAAACACGCTAAATTATATAATAAGAATAAAGGTCATGAACTTTAAAGATACCAATATGAGAATGTTTGGTAAGAAGGAAAGTATACAGGAATTGATACAAATTTGTTATAATCTAAAAAAAATGAAAAATACTTTCTAAATGTTTTACTTGATACAATTATTTTATAATCTAACAAAGTGAAAAATACTTCCTAAATGTTTTTACTTGACACACAAATATGAGCACATTTAAGATATGTAATGTTTAGACCAGGGTAAATAGTGTATTCATTATCTTAAACAGTATTCAATATACTGAGTTAGAAGTATTTAAAAGCACTTTTTCTGCTATATTGTTAGATTTGCATCATTAATTATTATCAGCTACTGTTTTTGAGTCCTGCCATAACCCTATCAAAGGTTATATCATTTATCTGTTTCATTCCTGTATCTTTTAACCTTCAGTCTTCCATTTCCTTCTCTTACTTTACCTAACTTCTCATTACCATGATTTTTTCTCTTCTGTTAGGTCAATTATTAACCTTTCTTTGTTTGATGTATTGCCCTTGACATGCCCTCCAGTTCTATACAGTTATTATAAGTAACAGGACTATATCTTTTCTTCACTCAAGTGTCACAGCTTTCAAATTCTGGAAGGCTTGAAATGCAAAAGAAAGGATGGTTTTCAGGGATTAAATGAAATTTGAGAAGTACAGCAGATATGGTTATAAAAGAGTGACAATAAGAACTAGTAAGTATTGTGTATATTTTTTTATTTTTGTTTTCTTTTTGCTTTTGCATTTTGACATATGTACTTAGGTCTTAAATTGTCAGTATTTTATAGAATATAACTATGACCACAATGTGGAATAAATATGATAACAGATATCATTACTTTGCTATGTTTTAGAAGAAAAGTGGTAAATATTTCTATGCCAATTATATGTTTACAATTCTCCTAGATACTGATTTTTTTAATTCAAAAAATTTTATCAATTTATGTTCTAATAATCTTGTATACATCCAACATACTGATAAACCGATAATTAAATTTGCTTATAATTTAAGAATTAATAGCACTTTTAATTTACTTTTGTTATGTTTGTGTATCTGGGTTAATGGGAGTATTTCATGGTGTTTTGTCCTCAGAACCTTACCTTTCAGTGTGACTGATATTCATATAAGAACTATAAATTGAATAAACAAGTAGTCAAAGAAATTGCAAGATTCAAATTTGTCACCCACTTTTTTATACTTATTTCTATTGCATGAAGTTAATAATAGTATAAAAATTTGCCAGTAGTTTATTCAAATTTTCTGTCTTTGTTCTTGCATTATAATATTTTCAAAGGTCACCAAAGCTTTTCTAAAATTTTTAGAAATAACTGTAAATGTTACAAGTTCCAGGGAAACATTTTTTTTTTAAATGGAAGTCTTTTAGCTCTTAAGGAAAATGTATCCTAGCATTCAGGAGCTGAAGAATACCACAGAGATTCCACTGTAAAACAAACCTCACACAATAGGTTTATTAGGAAAGACACAAGAGAGTGGCTGACTTAGCAAGAAAGAACCAAGAAGAAAGCAGGCTTTATGTAGAATTTCTGGGAGGTGGCATTGACCAGGGTGAAGATTTCTGGGATGGAGACTGATGGGATTTCAAGTCCTGAGCTTGGAGTAAGCACTAGGATTGGTGGTATTTTGAGCTCAAAAAATGACAAGTATTTAAGATAAAGGATTGGTGGGTGTCTTAGCTCAGGGATTGGTGGACTTTCATGTTCAGGGATTGGAGAGTTTTCAAAACCTGAAAATGTGATTAGACTTTTTACTCTACAACAACAGCCTGGTTTAGTGATTTAAATTTATATATAATATTCACATTGCTATTTTTTCTCAGACAAGTCAAGTGATTGTTAGTTTCAGAAAATATGTTATTTATAACTTTTTTAATGAAAAATGAAATCTTTCTGTCAGTTCCCATGGAGATGGACCAAATAGTATAAACTAAAGCTATGTCTGCCTTAATGAATTACTTGATATACACCAATCATAGATAAAACTACCAAAAAATTAAACTGTAAAAGAAATAAATTTTGATACTACTATGGTGTTATGGCTACTTTTAGTTGTCATCTTGACTGTATCTGAAAGTAAGAAAACCTCAGAATGACTAGGTACATACAACTTTGAGAGATTTTTGCCTTAGATCAATTGAAGTAAGATCATTTACTTCTGATTTATATCTTTGATATGGGAAGACCACACTGCAGTGGGAATCAGAAGCTACATGTCAGAGTGCCAGGGCTGAGCAGGGTGTGGTCAACTGGAAGGAGGTGGAAGAGGAAGCCGAGCTCTGGGGCAGTTCCTATATCTGCAGCGCGGGCAGTTGGAAAACTCCCGGGAGTGCTGCTTCCCCCTCTATTTTCTCCCTTTGAACAAAACTCTTCTCTGTAAATGATATTTAAATAATAAATATTACTTAATATATAGCTCACAGCGAGTTAATTACCGTAATACCACACATTTTGCTGGTGCCTTATATAGAAAATATAAAAGAAGGAAGGTATTTTTTTGCCTTCTTGCTTTTTATGTCTTCAGTAAGTTTATTCTTTCACTGACATTAAAGTCTACTTCTTCAGGGTTGTTTCATAGCCTGAAGACCAGCTAAGATATTTAGACTTGCAGACTGAGACCTATGACTAATACATATAAATATGTTATAGAAAAAAAAATTTGTGTCTTTAAAATATAAATTCAAATTTGATGTTTATGAAACAATTAATATTCTGGAACACTCTTGTTTCCAGCTATCTTGAAAAAGTGAGGTAATTTAATATTTGAAACACAAGAAAACAATATTTTTACCTTCAACAGATAAACTTGAGAACAAAATTTAACAGGTAAATTTGAGATAGTATAAAATCTTAAGCAGTTAACAGTAAATTGCATCAAAGCAATGGATTTCTCTTGAGTTTTAAGAGTGTAGTTAATGGCCAAATCAATGTATGGAAAAAGGACAAGATTAAGCCTCATTTATATACTAATACTCAGAGAGGGAAAAGCAAGACTTTATGAGAAGATAAAATTACCCAACAGTAAAGAAAGAAACCTGAACCCAAAGGCCAAATTCGTAGCACAATGATTTATTATACTAAGTAGGACAAAGGGCAGAAAGTAAGAGACAAACACAGGAGATAGAGGACAAGGGGAAAGGAAAGGGAAGAGAGAGATGGGGTGGGACATTTGTCTCAGAAGGAAAAAGACTGCCTTGCATTGAGAGAAAACAGAAGTGTCTCATAGGAAAATGGCAGTCTATAAAGCTATGGGAGAAATCTGAGAGGGCTAGGCAAATACCCTGACAGCCTGCCCTTATTATTCAGTTAAGAAATAGGCTGCAGTCTTGCTTCTTTGAATGGAACATGCAGTTTCATAGAAAAAGCAATGAACAAAGAACATTCAGTCACCAATACCCCTGACAACTAGATACATGGAGTACCAGGCCTGATCCAGCCTCTACAGTCAACATAGTTGGTCCATATCCAGTTTTAGCAAGTATAAGGCTTGCAGTTCTTTGGATCAGGATATAGTCAGTAATTAATATTTGGAAACCTGCTAAGACAAAGTAGAAACAAAACATAAAATTTATAAAGTTATTTGAAACTTTTAGACCCATAGTCTCAGTAATCAAAGAAGGAGAGGAGTCCCAAGACCAGGAGAGAATGAGATATTATCTTTAGGAATAGACAAGAAGGAATACTTAGGCTGTATTCCTCTGGAATGCTTACGACCCATAAGAAGTGGATCTAAATTTTCTAATTTTCTCAATTTTTGAACCTTATGTGAATTTCCATTTTATAAAAAAAATAAAAGTTTCAGATATATCAGTGTTATCAATTTGTATTGAAATCTGTATTGTAGAAAAAGCTGTTAACAGAAGTAGATTCTTACCTTTGGGTCCTCCTGGGAAAAGCTATAGATTCATGGTAAAAAGCATATACAGATTTTTTTTTGTCCACAGAGCCAGGTATAGATTGAAAAGAGTTGTCTTTGTCCTGATGAAAAATATCTGTAAATCTATATTTACAAAACAACCAAAAGGAATTTAAAATCTTGAGTTTTAACCCAAACAGTAAACAGTCAATGATCTATTAGCTTGTCAAAATTCTATTCAATTTACACTAAAGTTTTGAAATCTTAATATAATACCATAAGGACAAAAATATATGAAGCATTACCATATCATAAATCATTTTCGAGCATCAGAATTTGCAGTTTTCTATATCTTTTATTATTTATTTATCAGAGACATAGCAGTTATTAATGATATCAGTCATTTTAAGTTATGTTTGAAACCTATTTATTCCTTATTAGGAAGCCTGTGAGTAAGCCTATTTGCCTTTTATTTTCAAGAGATCTAGTAATTTTAATTAATTAACTATTGTATTGATCAATAAACTATCAGCTGCCTGAAGTCTTGTGGAAGAATCTGGTTGTGTGGTGTGAATCTGACAAAGTAATAGTGAACCTAGTTATCAATATCAAGATCTAAGGGGGATAAATAATATCTAAGTATGCAGAAATGTTGAAGACACAGCTTCAAAATCTACTTTAAAAAAATGACAGTGTCCATTGCCCAGAGAGCTATCTACAGCCTTCATAGCATTAGAAGCAGAGGTATCAAAACAGTATCATTCTTTGACTGCCGAAGTTCTCAGATAAGAGTTTTCCCTGTGAAGAAAGAACTTGGGGAAGACCAACCTTATTTTGCCAGTGTCTAAGTTGTCCACAGTCTAGGCCTGGCTATGGCAGCATATAGTCAATGTTATCAAAAATCTCTTTGGCAATATTATGTTGTTTGATATGTTTTTGGAGACCTGTGGAGTCACTGCTAAGATCTGAGAAGCTGTTTGTCACAGTAAATTTTTATCCGATATTGTAAGTGCCACATTTATTAGATTTTAGACAAGTTTGAATGCCATTATCTATCAAATATATTTGATCTAAATAAATCTATAAGTAATCTTGAAAACATTTCTACATTCAGTAACAACAAGGTCAATTTGTTATCCTGTAGATAGATTAGTCAAGTAGACCTCTTAGGTTCTTATTAAAATAAACATTTTGCATATCCATAGACATGGAGCATAGAAGTGATGTTGACAGTTTTGAAGAAACACATTTGGACTTCTTTCTCTATAGAACTCTGAATGGCTGAGCGTTAGACTTGTCATTTCATAAGGGGTAATCATATAAAAAGAATCCTGTAACCCAGAGGCATTGTATTTAGGACCTCAGTTCTCCTTTTAAGAAGAATGATCCTGGATTTCCACCCCTGAACCTGGGCCCTGATCGACCACTCCATTGCAGCAACATAGACTACTGCCTGCCCAGAACATATCTGTGAAAATAGCAGCGGGGAAATAGCTGGTTCCCTTGGTCCTGGGTGCATGCCTTGAGGTTTCAACCTCAGCTTTGGTGGGGAACAGAGTCTGCACAGAGAAGAACTGGTATAATATCAGCAAGGAAGCAGCGGAGTTCCTAAAATCACAGCTGAAAGATCAGAGGTCAGAAGGTGACTTCAGCCACCTGAACCCAGCCCTGAGACAGCTTCTTGACTTTGTTGTGGAGTACAGCCCACCTAGTACATCACTGGTATAATAGCAGTGGGGGAACTACCAAATCCCTGGGTCCACAACTAAGAGGTGATAGGTCAAGAAGTTAACAACTGGCATAACGCTGTGACCTCACAAGAACAGCCAAACCTCTGAGCACATAGATAATTAGAGCCTTAAGAGCCTTAAGAGCCCTCAGACCAACAACTCACTAGGAGTTGACCAAGAACTAACCAAGAGAGGATTGGGGAAACAATGGGCAGATGGCAGTGCAAGAATACATATAACAATTTAAAGGTCAAAAAGACAACACCAAAAGAAGCAAGTAGTAGCTCTATAGCTTCAAGACCTGAACATAACAACAAAGAGGGAACAGAAGAAAAATGACATTAAAAACAGTTTTATGAAACTAATAGAAGCTTTAAACAAGGATATAAAAAACTCCCTTAAAGAAATAGAAGAAAATGCAAGCAGAAAATTAGAAGAAATGAACAAAGTGCTGAAAGAAAATACAGAAAACCAAGAAAAAGAAAACAGGTAAAAGAAATTTGCCAAGAATTAAAAGCCAAAATAGAGGCAATAAAGAAGGCACAAACCGAGACACAAGTAGAAATTGAAAACCTGAACAAAACGACCCGGAACTACAGATTCAAGCATTATCAACAGAATACAAGAGATGGAAGAGATAATCTCTGTGGTGGAAGATGCAATAGTGGTAATAAATACATCAGTTAAAGAAAACACTAAAATCAAAAAGTCATAACACAAAATGTCCAGGAAATTTAGGGCACCATAAAAAGACCAAACTTGAGACTAATTGGAATAGAAGAAGAATACCAGCTAAAGACACAGACAATATATTCAACAAAATCATAGAAAAAATTTTCCCCAACCTAAAGAAGGAAATGCTTATTAAAACACAAGAAGCCTACAGAACAACAAATAAACTGGACCCACAAAGAAGAATGATCGCCATATGCTAATCAAGCCTTTAAACCAACAGAATAGAGAAAAATTACTTAGAGCCTCAAAGGAAAAAGGTCAAATCAACTCTAAAGGCAGACCCATCAGAATAACACCCGACTATTTAAGGGAAATAATGAAAGCAAGAAAGTCCTTGTCAGACATTACACAGACACTAAAAGAGCATGGATATCAACCTATAATATTGTACCCAACAAAACTGTCAATCAACATAGATGGAGTACACAAGATATTTCCTGACATAAACAGATTTAAATAATACCTAACCACAAACACTGACCTGCAAAAAGCCCTAATTGGAAAACTCCAACCTAAGGATACCAGAAACACCCATGTAAGCACAGAAAATTGATAAATCCACAAAAGAACTGTCCCCTGGAAAAAAGAAAATGTAAACTACTATCAAAAATGATGGGAAATATTGATCATTGATCATTAATATCCCTTAATATCAATAGACTCAATTCACATATGAAAAAGACACACGCTAACACAATTGATACCAAAACAGAAACCATCTTTCTGCTGCAGACAAGAAATGTACCTCACTTTAAATACAGACACAGACTCAGAGTAAAGGGTTGGAAAAATACTTTCCAATCAAATGGCCCTAAGAAACAAGCTGATGTACCCTTTCTAATATCTGACAAAATAGACTTTAAACTAAAATCAGTAAAATGAGACCAGGAAGGTCACTACTAATTCATCTCATGAAAAATTCACCAAGATAAAATCTCAATCCTAAATATTTATGCCCCCAAAACAAGGGCACCTACATAGGTAAAAGAAGCACTTCTAAAGCTTAAACTCAATATCAGACCTGACACACTAATAGTGGGAGACTTCAATACCCCACTTTCACCCTTGGATATGTCAACCTCATAAACTCAACAGAGAAATAAGGGATATAACAGAAGTTATGACCCAAATGGACTTAGTAGATACATACTGAACCCTCTACCCAAACAAAAAGGAATATAGGTATTTCTCAGCACTTAATATAACTATCTCTAAAATAGATCACATACTAGATCATGAAGCAAATATCAACAGATACCAAAAAAGGTGTAAAAAACCTTGTAACATATCAGATAACCAGGGTCTAAAGTTAGAGTTCAACAACATCAAGAATCACAGAAAGACTACCAACTCATAGAAACTAAACATCACTCAACTGAACCACCTCTAGGTCAAGGAAGAAATTAAAAAATAAATCAAAGAATTTCTAGAATTCAATGAAAAGGAATCCACAACATACCTCACCTTATGGGATACAATGAAAGCAGTCTTAAGTAAAAAAATTCATAGTACTAGATACCTACACAAAAAGACTAGAGAAATCCCACACTAGAGAACTATCAGCACAACTGAAAGCCCTAGAACAGTTAGAAGCAAACTCGCCTAAAAGGAGTAGATGGATGGAAATAATCAAATGTAGAGCTGAAATCAACACATTTGAAACAAAAGGAAAAATACAAAAAAAAAAATCAATGAGTCAAAACAATCAAAAAATTAGTTCTTTGAGAAAGATAGCAAGATAGAAAAACCCTTATCCAAACTAATGAAAAAGCAGAAAGAGTATCCAAATCAACAAAATCAGAAATGAAAAGGGGGACATAAGCAATATTGGGACAGTGGGACCTTGGGACTGCCTGCTGCCTGCCCAGAGAGGGGATGAGGAGTTGTGGAGAAGAGAGAATGACCTTATGTGGTGGGAGGAGAAAGGGACCTTGAACAAGGACATACAATGATAGAAAGTGTGACTTCTTTGTTCATAATAATAAAATAAAAAAAGAAAATACAAAAAAAATAAAGTTCTAAAAAAAAAAAAGAAAGAAACAGACCCCCAGAAATCCACAGAATTATCAGGTCATAGTTTGAAAATCTATACTCCACAATAATGGCAACATAGAAGAAATGGACAGCTCTCTGGACAGGTACCATTTACCAAAATTAAATCAAGACTAGGTAAAAGACATAAACAGTCCTATAACACCAAAGGAAATTGAATTGTCATGAAAAGTCTTCCAGATAAAAACCCCAGGCCCAGGTGGTTTCAGTGCAGAGCTCTACCAGTTATTCAAGAAGAGCTAATACCAATACTCCTCAAACTGTCCCATACAGTAGAAATGGAAGGAACATTGCCAAACTCTTTTTATGAGGCCACAATTACCCTGATACCCAAGACACCCAAAGATGCAACAAAGAAAGAGAATTACAGAACAATTTCTCTCATAAACACTGATGCAAATATTCTCAACAAATTTCTAGTAAAATATATACAATAACATATTAAAACTATCTTTCATCACTATCAAGTAGGCTTTTCCCTAGAAATGCAGGGATGGTTCAAGATACAGAAAACTGTAAATGTTATCCATAATTTAAACAAATTGAAGGAAAAAAACATGAACATTTCCTTAGATACTGAAAAAGCCTTTGCCAAAATCCAACATGCCTTCATGGTAAAAGTCCTGGAGAGAGCAGGAATACAGGGAAAATATCTAACCACAATAAAGGCGTTTTACAAAATCCTGATGGCAAACATTAAACTAAATGGAGAAAGACTCAAAACCATCCCACTATAATCAGGAACTAGACAAGGGTATCCCCTCTCCCCTTATCTATTCAACATAGTTGTCCAAATTTAAGCTAAAACAATTAGAGAATGAAGGGGGATTAAGGGAATACAAATTGGAAAGGAAGAGGTCAAAATATCTCTATTTTCAGATGACATTATTGTATATATAAGGGACCCAAAAAATTCTACCAAGGAAGTTCTACAGCTGATAAACACCTTCAGCAATGGAGCAGAATACAAGATTAACTCTAAGAAGTCAGTAGCCATTTATACAGTGAAGACAAAAGGCCTGAAAAAGAAATAAGGGAAACATCACCTTTTATAATAGCTACAAATAGCATTAAATACCTTGGTATAACTATACCCAAAGAAGTATCAAATATGTTTGACAAAAATTTTTAATCTCTGAAGAAAGAAATTGAAGAGGATATCAGAAAATTTAAAGATCTCCCATGTTCCTGGATAGGTAGGATCAACATAATAAAAGTGGCAATCTTACCAAAAGAAATCTACAGATTCCATGCAATTCCCATCAAAATCCCAACACAAATTTTTACAGACCTTGAAAGAACAATACTCAATTTCATTTGGAATAACAGGAAAGGCAGGATTGCCAAATTTTTCTCAGCAATAGAACCTTAAGGGGCATCACTACCCTCACTTCAAATTATACTATAGAGCCACAGTAATGAAAATAGCTTGGTACTGGCATAAAAACAGACTTATGGATCAATGGAATTAATTTTAAGAAACAGACATTAACCCACACACCTATGAACACTTGATTTTTGACAAAGAAGCCAAATACATGCAATGGGAAAAAGTATCTTCAACAAATGGTGTTGGCATAACTGGATGTAGGAAAATGAAAGTAGATCCAAACCTATAACCCTGCACAAAACTTAAATCCAAGTAAATCACAGACCTCAACATAAACTCAGCTACACTGAACTTGAGAGAAAAGAAAGTGGGAAACACTCTCCAATGCATTGGCACTGGTGACTACTTCCTAAATATAATGCCAGTAGTACAGACACTAAGAACAACAATCAATAAGTAGGACCTCCTGAAACTGAGAAGCTTCTGTAAGGCCAAGGACACAGTCAATAAGAAAAAATGACAGCCTACAAAATGGGAAAAGATTTTTACCAACGCTACAAGTTACAGAGGATTGATCTGTAAATTATATAGAGAACTCAAAAGCCTAGAGTCCAAGACCCTTAAAAACCCATTTAAAAAAGGTGGTTCAGAACTAAAAAGGGAATTCTCAGCAGAATTAAAAATGGCTGAAAGACACATGGAAAAATACTGATCAGCTTTAGCTATTAGAGAAATGCAAATAAAAACAACTTTGGGATACCACCTTACACCTGTCAAAATGACCAAGATTAAAAACACAGATGTCAGCCTATGTTGCAGAGGATATGGAGCAAGAGGAACATTCCTCCATTATTGGTGGGAGTGTAAACTTTTTCAACCTCTTTGGAACACAGTATTGTGGAATCAATCTCCCCAACGATCCAACAACACCACTCTTAGGAATATACCCTAAAGACACACATTCACACCCCCAAAACATTAGCTGAACTATGTTCATAGCAGCATTATTTGTAATAGCAAGAACATGAAAACAACCTAGATGCCTCTCAACTGAGGAATGGATTAACAAGCTGTAGTTTATCTACACAATGGAGTAATACTCATCAGTATGAAAAAAAAGAAACTCTAAACTTTGTAGGCAAATGGATTGATATGGAGAATATTCTCCTGAGCTTGCTGTCACATTCCACGAAAAAAAAGGAGGGCATGTACTCACACATTAGTGGACTTTGAAAAAAATATAAAAAGAGAGAGATATCATTGTGCAAAAGAACTCAAGACCAAATCATAGCTAGATGATACAATGCCTCATTTTTTCATTGATGGCTTCTGGCAGATGGGTGGCCTCTGAAAGAGTTGTTTTCTTTTAGGATCTGGACACAGGGAGTTTAATTATGTTCCAGTAAGCAAATGAACAGCATGAATGGGCAATTTTATAAATGGAGAGGTCATAAGAGTGGGCATGATACTGAGAGGTCTGATATCTGAGTTTGATGGGGTGCATGACATAAAAACACTAAGTAATAAATATATATGAAAAAAACTTAAAAAATAAGAAAAAATAAATACTGTGATTAATATCAGGGTTTCATTGGCTTTGTAATTTTAAAGGCTTCTTTTATTTTTTTAAGTTTCATGGAATTATACGATATGTATTTGTATTAGTATTTTAAGATATAGTAGAATATAAACATACAAATAAAATTATGCCATATTTGTCTTTCTCAGTCTGACAGACCTCTCCCAGGATATATATTTTTTAGTTTCATCTAGTTACTTGTGAATTATATGTTTGAACAGCTAAGTGATACACCATTGTGTAAATGTATTACATTTCTTTATTCATTTTTTGCTGAAGTATATCTAGATTGTTTTTAATTTCTGGCTATTATAAAAAGAGAAGCAATGAAAATGGTTGAGCAAGTGTCTCTGCAATAGGATAAAGAATCGTTTGGAGATATATATATATATATATATATATATATATATATATATATATGGATCTTTAGGTATATCAATTTCTATCTTCCTGAAGAACCACTACACTGATTTCTATAGTGACTGTATAAATTAGTACTTACACCAGCAATGAGTGGGTGTTCCTCCTACTCCTCATTCTCAAGAATATGAGCTGTCACTTCTTTTATTGATCTTAGCCATTCTGACTGGTGTAATATAAAATCTCAAACTGATTTTGACTTGCATTTCCCTGTTTGCCACTGATGCCGAATTTTTTTTATTTTGAGTAAAGTGATTTTTTCGTCCATGTATCCCCTTGTTCAGACTCCCATCCCCCTTCCACCCCTCCTAGTCTCTCACTCTTCTCCCCATCACTTCATCTCCTCCCCAGCAAGGGAAATTTTAAAATGATTTCCACTCATTTAACATTCTTTTTTTTCAGAATTCTGTTTAGATTGGTACCACATTTTTAATTGAATTATTTGAATTTTTATATATTTTGGATATTAGTCTTCTATTTATAGATGTGAATTGGTAAAAACATTTCTCAATTCTGAACAATGCTGCTTGTTCAAATTATTGTGTTCTTTGACACACAGAAGCTTTTAGCTTCACAAGATCTCCTTTATTATTTGTTGATCTTAATGCCTGTCCTAATGGTATTCTTTCAGGAATTTTTTTTCTATACTAAATAAGGCTATTCCCCACCCTTTCTTCTATCAGGTTCAGTGTATATAGTTTCATATTAATGTTTTTAATCTACTTGAAGATGAGTTTTATATGAGGTGAGAAGTACAACTTTATTTATTATTTTACATGTAGCCATCCAAGGTGACTAGTACTATTTAATGTAGATAATGTCTCTTTTTTTAGTGTGTAGTTTTGTTCTCCTTATGAAAAATTAATTGCTCAAAAGTGTGTCAATTTTTGGTTTTTTTCCAGTTCAGTTCAATTTATCTACATGTTATCTACAAGAATATGTTTTATTAATATGTCTCTGTTGTAGAACTTAAATTTCAAGGTTGTGATACCACCAACACTTTTTATCTTACTGAACCACCAAGAATTAAAGCTAGGAAACAGCAAAAAGAGGAACAGCAGAAACTTTAAAAAATAGTCATAGAAATTGAACAACTAACTACTGAATGAGAAGTGAACTAACACAGAAATATTAAAAAAATTAAAACTTTCCTAGAACTAAGTTAAAATAAACATAGCCTATCCAAATTATGGGACACAGTGAAGGTGATAATTCTATAAACTATTTGTCTACAAAAAGAATTTAGAGACCTCATATAAGTAGAGACCTCATAAAAGTTTCTTAACAGCACACCTGAAATCTCTAGAACTGTTTCTGAACATCCTAATGCTATGACTCTTTAATATAGTGCTTCAGAATGTGGTGTTCCCCAACCATAAAGTTTTTCTACTTCATCGCTATAACTTTACTGCTATTGTGAGATGTATTGCAAATATGCAATATACAACTTGAAAGAGTTGCAACCCACAGGTTAAAAAATTACTACTCTACATAAAAAAGAAACCTAAAATGAGTAGATGCAGATGACAAGAAATAAAATCAGTATTATATAAAACACAAGAAACTTTGAATGGCTAAAAAATATTAACAAAAACAATAACAACAAATAGTGAATAAAAAGAACTGTTGGAAGTATAACCTTTCTCTTTTAACATATTAAAATAATGTTAGTGGAAATAATTATACTTTTCTATGTAGAAAACAATTCCTAGAGACTTACATCTTGCTCTGTTTGTAGACCATCTCATGGTTTCAAAGCCTGTCTCATTAACTGGATTTAGTCAATGCATATATTTAGTATTTGTGATTATCTGTTGCTTAAGATTTTGACTTTAATTTTTTTTGTGTTAAAATGGAGTAATACAGGGGTATTCACTTTCTTACATGCTTTCTTTTGATATAATGTGTAGGGCGTGGTTGGCCCTTGAGCAACTTGCTGGAATATTGCATCATGTTCCCCAGATGCTAATTAGGCGCTGAGTAGTGACCTATCCAATGTGATCCCTGAATATGCTAATGAGGCATTACTTTGGACCTATCACCAACCATATGCTAATGAGGCATTACGTTGGGCACAATCATATAGCTACACGGATCACAGCTTCCCTATATAAGCAGGCTGCATTTCAGGCATGGGGTCTTTCTTCCACCATTCTACCTCAACTGAGCTGTACTCCAATAAAGTGTGATCTGAGAAGAATTGTGCATGTGGTGACTCATCATTCTGCAGGCCAGAAAGTGGCTCGCCACAAGTGGCACCAAAACCCGGGAACTCTTCATGCCCTGTAAGGAAGACTGATTCAGAACTCGACACACGGAGTGGACTATCAGTGAGTAGTCCGTCCAGATATGCGGATGCTCCTGGAAGGTCTAGAGCCTGAGATCTTTGCTCCAGTCTTTTTCATCCCAGTTGTCCTGATTTTTCTTGCCTGCTTGTGGCTGTGGTGCCAAAAACCCAGCAAGGAGTACCTTCCCTGGCCGTGCTATAAATCAAATGTGTGTCTGATCTAATAAGCCGCTTGTAGATCAGAGCACAAGATGGGGAACAAATTGTTTGCCGACTCCATGACCGAGTTCCATGAGCCTATTCAGGCTATATTGAGTAGCCGAGGGCTAAAACTTTCCTGCAGAGTCATAAGCCAATTGCTGGAAAATATTGAAAGCAGTGCTCCGTGGTTCAGAGTGTCAGGCAGTTTGACTATTCCATCGTGGGAAACACTTGGCAAGGATCTAGAGAAATGCAACACTGAGGGAACACTTTTCCAAGGCACCCTTCTGCTATGGCATATGATCTATTATTGCCTAAAAGATGAGGACATTATTTGGCAAGGATGTAAGGCTCTCAGTATATGCCAGGATAGCGCATCAGAAAATGGATGTGCAGGGACTACAAAAGATAGGCCTAAGAAAAAGGAAAAGAAAAATTCAGAACCAGTGCCAGGACTGTACCCAGTCCTAGATGAATTTAAAGATTTATATATATCTCAAGATGAGCTAGACCCTGAGGAGGAGGAAAATCTAGAGGAGGCAGCTGCAGCCTATGAGCGAGAATGCTATGATCCCCTGCCACTCGGCCAATCACCACCTTTCAATCTCACAAAGGCTAGAGCTACTGCTCCCCCTCCTTTAGGGAACAAGTTGAGATGCACATTCATCCCTCAGGAAGCATGGTCTGGGGTGACCACAGCCTTCCCTGTATTTGAGGATCCAGCCACATGTG
Organism: Sigmodon hispidus; assembly: GCA_004025045.1. Classification (NCBI taxonomy): domain Eukaryota; kingdom Metazoa; phylum Chordata; class Mammalia; order Rodentia; family Cricetidae; genus Sigmodon; species Sigmodon hispidus. The sequence continues at coordinate 89,122 of PVIH01004130.1, forward strand.
GCCAATATTATGAAGTAATTGACCATAAGATTATTAAAGACCTTGCAGAGGCAGCAAAAAGAGATGATGTAGCTGCCAACTATACCATCATGTTACTGTAGTGCCTTACGCACAGTGACTTACCACCCACTGATTGGCAAGACATTGCCAGAGCCTGCTTAACTATGGGGCAATATTTAGACTGGAAGTCAATTGTGACTGATCTGGGACATAGTCAGGCCAGCATGGAGTACAGATATGCTGTTAGGGCAAGGACAATGGGTAAATAATCAGACAGCATACCCTGTGGAAGTTTATAATCAAATAAACACCATCAATATGAAGGTTTGGCAAGCCCTCCCCAATAATGGGGAGGTCTCAGGGAACCTAACCAAAATAATACAGGGCAGCACTGAACCATTTTCTGACTTTGTAGCTCGAATGATGGATGGAGCAGGGCAAATTTTTGGTGATGTGGAAATTGCACTGCTGCTAGTAAAGCAATTAGTTTATGAGCAGTGTACAAAAGAGTGCCATAGGGCTTTCACCCCACACAAAGGAAAGGACCTAGAATATTGGATGAAAACGTGCTGAGAAATCGGAGGACCTTTATCAAATGCGGGACTCGCCTCTGCTGTGATTGCTGCTTCTCACAGTAATAAAGGTTCTAACAGCAGCAGGGTGTGTTTTCAGTGTGGCAATCCCAGGCATATTAAAAGACAGTGCCGAGAGGCTGCCCCCATGACAAGGACAAAACTGCCTCAAGAAGTGAAGACTCCAGGGATATGTCCAAGATGTAAAAAGGGCAAACACTGGGCCAACAAATGTAGGTCTGTTAAGGACATTAATGGACAACCCATTCAACCTGCTGCTCACATAGTTAATCCAAAAAACAGGGTAGCGGGCCCTTGGTCCCAGGACCCAAAAATATTTGGGGCCCACAAGGAAGTGAATTTCCAACCACTCAGGCCCCATGATGAGCCACGTCAGGCTCCACAGGGCTGGACCTCTGTGCCACCTCCAGAATGGTATTAACAAAAGGCATGGGAATGCAACCCTTAGACACAGACATGCAAGGACCACTCCCAAAAGGGACAGTTGGGCTAGTGTTAGGCCACTCCTCTTCCACCTTACGGGGACTCATTGTTATGCCTGGAGTTATTGATCCAGATTATACTGGAGTCATCAAAGTAATGTGTCAATCCCCTCGAGGGATAATTACCATAACCCCTGGTGATCACATTGCACAATTATTAATCTTGCCCTCTTTCCATGACAATTACCCCACATGCTCAGAAAAACGGGGATCCAAGGGCTTTGGATCCACCAGAATTGATCTGGCTTTTCTGTCACTATCTCTTAATGACCGCCACATGCTTGATCTTATAATAGAAGGGAGAATATTTCAAGGATTGGTAGATACTGGAGCAGACAGAAGTATAATTACAATTAGAGATTGGCCATGATCATGGCCACTTCAAACATCTTAGCAGACCTTGCAAGGTTCAGGTTATGCAGATGCCCCTAGAATTAGCTCTAAGGAATTGACATGGAAAATAGAGAACCAAAAGGGGAAGTTTCAGCCTTTTGTAGTTGAAGGACTGCCATCAATCTATGGGGCAGGGATATCCAGAGTCAAATGAATCTTAAGCTTACTAATGATTATTCTGACACAGCAAAACTATCATGATTAGATCAGGGTTTGTTCCTAGCAAAAGGTTAGGGCGTAATTTACAAGGCATTACCACACCAATAGAGGCTCAAGGAAACGCCAATCGGCAAAGCTTGTGTTTTTCACAGGGGCTACTGAGCCTATGATTCCTATCTCATGAATGACCACTGCACCTGTGTGGGTACCTCAGTGGCCTCTGTCAAAAGAAAAATTGAAAGCAGCCTCTATGTTGGTTCAGGAACAGTTACAGCTGGGGCACTTAGAGCCCTCGCAGTCTCCCAGGAACACTCCCATATCTGTTATCAGAAAGAAATCAGGAAAATGGCACTTAATTCATGATCTATGTGCCATAAATGAACAAATGCAAGTCATGGGACCGATTCAGAGGGGTCTACCAGCTTTAACAGCTATTCCAAAGAACTGGTCTGTTATAGCAGTAGATATTAAAGATTGTTTCATTCCATTCCCCTAAATAGTCAGGATAAAGAAAGATTTGCTTTTACTTTACCCTCTATTAATCATGAACAGCCCGATAAGCGATATCAGTGGATTGATCTTCCTCAAAGTATGGCCAATAGTCCTACAATGTGTCAAGTGTATATAGATAGAGCTTTACAGCCAGCAAGAGATAAGTTTCCCCGTGTTAGAATTGTACATTATATGGATGATATTTTGCTTGCAGCCCCTTCTATGGAATTGTTAGAATTAGCATTAAGTTCGTTAACCAAGGAATTAAAAGATAAAGGCTTATTTATTGCTCCAGAGATGATACAGAAGGGAGGATTATTGAATTTTTAGCTTTTATTCAGAATGCCCATGATGGACCACAAAAGGTAGAAATTAGGACCAATTGTTTAAGAACTTTAAATGATTTCAAACATTGCTTGGGGCTATAAATTGGATTCAGTCATATTTGAAATTAACTCACTTTGAGCTTAAACCCTTATTTGATATTTTAGAGGGAAACCCAGATCTTAATTCCCCATGCCAGCTAACCCCAGAGGCTCAGATAGCACTTCAAAAGGTAGAGCAAGCATTTACTAGGGCACAGTTGATGCACTGTAATGAATCCAAGCCCATTTGGATGTGTATCCTGCCCAGTTTAGGCTTTCCAACTGGTGTTCTTTGGCAAGAAGGGCCTCTACTGTGGATTCATACTAAATATACAGGGATGAGAACCTTGTCCCACTATCCATTCTTGATGGCTGAGGTTGCGTTATTAGGCATTAAACAATCTATTACATCTTTTGCCAAGAAACCGGACTGACTTATAGTCCCTTATACAAAAGAACAGTAGAGTTATTGGTTGCACCTCAGAATGGGCTATATTGGTTTGTGCCTTTTCTGGTACAACTGATAATCATTTGCCCAAGAGTGAACTTTGAAGATTCGTAGTTCAGCAGCCTGTGGTGTTCCCTCAGGTCATGAGGGAGCAACCATTGAGCAATGCCTTAACCATCTACATGGATGGGTCTAAGACTGAGAAGGGAGCCTACATGGTGCAAGGAGGCTCACCTGTAACTGTTGAGTGCCATCCAAATGCTCCCCAAATAATAGAATGCCAAGTAGTTTTAGAGGTTTTTAAATGTTTTCCTGAGTCTTTTAATTTGGTATCTGATTCATTATATGTGGTGAATGCTGTTAAAAATTTAGAAATTATTTCCTATATTAAACACTCTAGTATGGTAGCCTTACTTTTAGCAGGAATAAGAGGTGAGATTTTGCATCAATCCAATCCCTTTTATATTACTCATATCCGAGCTCACTCTTTGTTACCTGGTCCTATGGCAAAAGACAATGAACAAGTTGATCTGACAATGCATGCTTTTGTGTCATTGGACTCTGAAACAGAAGCGCGAGAGTTTCATAGCTTATACCATGCTTCATCTGCTGTTTTAAGAACTAAATTTAAAATTTCTAGGGAGATAGCTAGGAATATTGTGAAAAGCTGTTCTGCTTGTGTGCAATTCTTGCCTGCTCAGAAAATAGGGGTTAATCCCAGAGGCATTTTTCCACTTGAATTTTGGGAGATGGATGTTACCCATGTTCCATCCTTTGGAAAGCTTCAGTATGTGCATGTCTCCACTGATACATGTTCTGGGGTAATGCATGCTACACCTCCTTCTGGGGAAAGGGTTCATAATGTCATTACCCACTGCCTTGAAGCTTGGGCCGCTTGAGGCAAGCCCAATACACTGAAAACAGACAACAGGCCAGCCTATGCATCTAAGAGTTTTGCCTCCTTTTATCAAAAAATGCAAGTGAAACCTATCACAGGCCTGCCCTATAATCCACAAGGGCAAGGGATAATAGAGCGTGCACATTGTACGCTCAATGACTTCCTGCAAAAACAAAAAGGGGGAATAGCAGAGAATTGTACTCCCAAACAAAGGCTCTCTCTTGCTTTATTCACTATAAATTTTCTAAATTTAAATGATAAAAATGAAACTGTTGCCGAACGTCATATGACATCAGAACCCAATAATCAAGGCAAAGTTTTGTGGAAGGATGTACTTTCTAATCAATGGCAAGGCCCGGATCGCATTATCGTTTGATCCAGGGGATCTTTATGTGTTTCTCCACAGAATCAGGAGCCAATCTGGGTGCCATCAAGATTGACCAGACACGTTAAGGAAAACTCTAAGGATGATGCTGATATGGATACTCCTGACCGTCTTCCCCCTGATTCAGGTGGAAAGTGGAAATTTTTCTATGGAGGTCAAAAAGATGATCCTTAAGCAAAAGTTCTAGATTGCACATTTGAATGGTACAAGATTGGAGCCTGTTACACTTGGGGACTTTACTTCTTGGCTCACTTCTGCCCTTTCCTTTTTCAAGGAGTGTGTGGGAGTGGGAATCTTTGCAGTCTGCTGTTTATTTAGGGTTGTTTTTTGCCTCTGGCTTGTTTGCTGTATCCGCATCATAGTGCGTCATGAAAATGTCCTACTCACACAGGTACTCTTGGCTGTTGATGCAGGGCACTCCCCCGCAGCCTGGCTCTCTGCCCTTAATGACTTATAATGATTGCCCTTGCACAGAGAGGCTTTAGCTGCCATTGCACCTCTATAGGGAATCATTCTCCTCTGAGATGGCCTTTGCACCCTTCTGCCCTCACTGGCCTTGCACGCAGGAAGGCATCTCGGGGATGCTGGCAGCAGGAAACAGCCTTCGAGCAGTGGGTACATCATGAGGTGAACACCTGTATGGGCTATATTCTGTCTGTGCCTTTAGAAAAACAAAAAGGGGGAGATGTAGGGTGCAGTTGGCCCTTGCACAACTTGATGGAACATTGCATCATGTTCCCCAGATGCTAATTAGGTGCTGAGTAGTGACCTATCCAGTGTGACCCCTGAATATGCTAATGAGGCATTACTTTGGACCTATCACCAACCATATGCTAATGAGGCATTACGTTGGGCACCAATCATACAGCTACATGGATCCCAGCTTCCCTATATAAACAGGCTGCATTTCAGGCATGGGGTCTTTCTTCCACCATTCTACCTCAACTGAGCTATACTCCAATAAAGTGTGATCTGAGAAGAATTGTGCATGTGGTGACTCATCATTCTGCAGGCCAGAAAGTGGTTCGCCACAATAATGGAGTGCCCCATTCTGGGTAATGCTTACAAAATGGAGTTTATTTGGTTCATGGTTCTAGTGTCCAATAGATTCAAGCAATATGGTGCCTGATATTTCCCTCCACTTAGGTAGGACTAAGCTTTCAGCATCAGAGCTTTAGGAAACCACAATTATATCATGTTTGAACTTTAAAATGTACTTTCAGTGATTTTAAAGGCATTAAAACATATAGCACACAGAGAACATGGCATTTCATACAGTACTTAGTTATTATCTCACCAAAGGCCTACCAGGTAGTCCACATGGCCTGCTACTCACTGTGTAGACTAAATTGGCCTTAAACAAATAGAACCACCTGCCTTTGATGCCGGAGTGCTAGAAGTGAATATGTCTGACACCATGACCAGGTAAAGTCTATTTTAAAAATAAAGTTAGTGAATCACTTTTTGACTTTTGCTTTAGATCTTAAGTACTTGGTTTCAGTAAACAACACAGGTGACCAATTATTTTCTCATAATCTATGACTTGTCTGCATTTTTTTCTAACTTCAATATGACAAAACTACTTTTAGAAATTTTCTTAGACTGAAATCTGAATCACTGAATGAAACAAAATAGGGACTAAATTAAAAGCCAAGCTAATTTTACTTGAGCAGTTCCAGCTTTCACAGTGCATAATTTGGAATACTTCAGTATTACTTAGAGAATGTAATCATACTTATTTGTCTTATAGAGAATTATACTGTGACATATTGTGACAAGAAGGACTACTATTTTATAAATCCTACAAGATTTGTTGCTTAAAGTGGTAGCACACAAAATGAAACTATACATAAAGTTTTTTGACAGAAATGTTTTTATTATTTAATAATGATAGCCCATCAATTTAAGTTATCTAATAACCAGTAAGACTAAATGTAATTGTATTGGTATATATGATTTACTTAAGTCCCATAATTAAAAAGGCCCAAAATAGCATACAAATGGTAGAAGGAACAACAGAAAAATATACAAGAATCAAAAATATTTTGGCAGGTAAATGGAATACTATTTTTGTTATGTACACTGAATTATGCCTTTGAAGTATTGATTTCAGTTAATCTGCTTCTTCAATCTTTTTATCATTGTAATAAAATATGTGCATTGTGTATTGCATATATTTCAAATAAGTTTTGGAAACTAAAATATGAGTATAAAATAGATAGTGGTTGTATTAAAAATAAGAACTCAAGTAAAGGGGCAATAAGAATGTAGAAAAGAATGCATGCTGCAGTCAGATGCTTTAGAGAAAACATACACACTCAAGCATGCATTTGAACAAAGATTTCTGATAACCATGTTTTGATTTAATGAGTTAGAAAGAAAAAGACATTCAAGAAAGATGTGTATCTTATTGTATGACACTTCTGGGAAAGAACTTGTATGACTAGAGAACAAAGAGAATGGTGTATAGTATGAAATAAAACCCTCAACCTTTTGCTCATTTTAAATTAAAATAATTCCAAACACTTTGGAAAGAAAATACATATCAAGTATTATTCTCTATATCATCAACTTTGCCAATGTTGATGTAAGAATACTTTTAGAGTAAGAATAAAAGTTTACTTTTGTATATCTAGATAGTCATCACTTACAATGGAGATTTAGATTAAAAAGAAATCCCAACAGGACCCCAGCCTACAGAAGACTTAGTGGTGAGTGATACCTCACCCAGCCCAGGAAGAGTTCCTGGTCTCCAGGAAACCAGCCCTGGGACATACCCCTTTGAATCTCACCTCATTAAGCTCTGCCCTAAATCCAGGCCAGCAGGAAAAGCCCGTGCAGCGTAAAAGCCCCATTAAATCCTAGTTTGCTGGATACCCAAGCTACAAAACCCCATCCCATACCCAAAACACACCATCCAGCTACCTCAGTAGTAAGAAAACTACAGAGCTCCAACCACAGCAGACTAAGAGACAAAGAGAATACAAGGCCCCAGGTCCACAGTGGACAAAGTGCATCAAGAACAGCTACCTGACACCCTCATTTTTCTCACCATGTACTGAATTAAAAACATCCAATTAAAACACAAAGTGGGTCAGTATCTACTGGATTAAATGGGGTCACTGTGACCCTGAATAAACTACTTGCAAGTGAACCAAGAACCCAGATCAGACCAAGAGAAATTTCCTGAGACACAGACAACCCAAAACAGATTGCACCAAAATCAGCTCTCTAAGATTCAGACAAAACCTACAGTAAACTGAGGAAGCAATTGGAAGATGCCAGTGCAAAAATACATATAACAACATAAAAAACAACATGGCACCACCAGAAGAATCTGGTGGTTCTACAACATCAAGACCTGAGCATGGCAATACAAAAGAAGCAAAAGAAAATGACCTTAAAAACAACTTTATAAAGATAATAGAAGACTTAAAAGAGGATATAAAATTCTCTTAAAGATATAGAAAAAATGCAAACAAAAATATTGAAAGAGATTAACAAATCTCTTAAAGAATATAAAGAAATCTATGAAAATCAAAAGAAAGGAGACATTTCAAGATTTAAAAATTGAAATGGAAACAGTAAAGAAGACACAAACCAAGGCAATGCTGGAAATAGAAAATCTGAAGAAACCAACCAGAAATATAAATGCTGGTATAACGAACAGAATTCAAGAAATGGAAGACAGAATCTCTGAAGTGAAAGAATCAACAGTGAAAATAGATATATCAGTCAAAGAAAACACTAAAACCAAGAAATTTGTAACACTAAACATCTAGGAAATATGGGACACCATAAAAAGACCAACCTGAGAATAATTAGAATTAAAGAAGAATAATACCAGATTAAAGGCATAAAAATATCTACAATAAAAGCACAGAGGAAAACTTTCTCAGCATAGAGGATAAATTGTTTATAAAGATACAAGAAGCTTACAGGACAACAAATAGACTAGACCCCCCCCAAAAAAAAAATTCTGCTTGCTACATAATAATGAAGCCACTAAACCTACAGAATAAAGAAAGAATACTAAGAGCTACAAAGGAAAATGGCTGAGTTACCTATAAGGTCTACCTATCAGAATAACAACAGATTACTCATTGGAAACAATGAAAGCAAAAAAGTCCTGGTCAGATATTATACAGGTCATCAATGAATAGTAGGTAAATCAAAGGCACTGAAACCCTGACTATACTAGCCAGCAACTAGTGCCTGATCCCTTGCTTGTTAGCTTTTTAACTTACATTAAAATTGAGAAAGAGACAGTCCTTTGTGCAACTGAGCATACATATACAGATATACTATTCAGAAATTATGAAACATAGGAGGGGATGTTTAGCTTCCAATCTGCAGGCCAGCCATTGTTGCCTTCTCTATAGGGTGATGGCTGATGTTTGATGGCTGAAAATGACCTGCTTTGTTTTCAATACTCTGAACTCCCAGTACCATTGTTATAAAGAAAGGATCATTGTTTCTTACAGTCAGAACTCATCATGTAGTATAAGACACTCTCAATAGCCTTGAGGTATTTACAACACTTATGCTGAACTCAACCTGGTAAATTCAATGAAGATTTGAGCAAGCTGACTAATTGGAAAGTTATTTTCATGGATGCCACACATGATCTAAGAAGACTTTCCATTTTACCCAAAAAAATATTAATACTCTGATATTCACAAAATCAAACATATGTAAAGGTCAATGGATAACAGTGGTTAAATCTGAGAAGAGGTTGAGATAATTGATAAGGCTGAATTAAGGAAAAAAAATCATTGTTCCTATAATAATATCAGCTCACAGAATAGAATAAGATTTTCATCCTTATAACTGATTGGTATTATATTAATACTGGGTAAAAACAAGTGTCTTTGCTCTTCTAATATTATGTAGTATCACTTCAACTTTTCAAACCTGTATTATGAATCCTGGAATGTGGTTGTAATAACAAAGTCTGTGACTCCAGAATTTATTTAAGTACAGTCTCATAGCAACATACCAATCAAGACAGAGAATACATACTAATTTTCAAAAATTATTTTTGAAATTAATAATTATTTTGTCATATAAAAGTACCTTAATATTTCTGATATTGAAATATAATATTACAAAAGTGTTGATATAAGTCAATAGATCAAATAAAATAAAAAACACAAATTGTATGTAAACCATATAAAGCTGTATAATAATCCTTTTCAATACTATTAGAATGTATAACTCTCATTGGTTTATATAAAGCTGACAGGCTTGTAGCTAGGCAGGAAATTAGGCAAGAAAGACAAACTGCAGATAATAGATGGAAAGGAGATGGTTGAAGCCAGATGAGTTGGCAACCTGATTCAGATGAAGCAAGATGACAATGCCAAACTAAGAAAAGGTAGCAAGCCACATGGCTAAATATAGATAAGAATTATTGGTTAATATAAGTCTAAGATATAATTATCAATAAGCCTGAACTACAGGTTGATCATTTATAATTAATATAATTCACTGAATGATAATTTGGAAAGTGGTCTCCTAGTATTCAGAAGTTGCTGGCAGAACAGAAACTTCTTACAATGCAATAATGAAACATAAATTTGAACACACTTTTAAAATACATTTACTATATTTGCTAAAATATAGTGACTATAGTCTTTAAAAGAACAGAAGGACATGCATATATAAATATTACTTTATTTTGAATAGTTTTAGTAGATTCTTTTTCATATAATGTATTCTATTTATAGTTTCCTCTCCTTTTATTCCTCTCAGTTCCCACCACACCTCCCTTCCTAGCCAGATCCATTTCTCTGCTCTCTCTCATCAGAAAAGATCAGGCCTCGAGGAGATAACAACAAATTATAACAAAATAAAATACAAGAAAGCAACATCACATCAAAAGTTGGACAAGGCAAGCCAACCATGCAAAAGAGCCTCAGACAGAGCACACAAATCAGAGAACCACTCATTTACAAGCTCAGGTATTCTATGAAAACACTAGACTGAAAGATAAGGTATATACAGGGATTTGGTACAAACCTATACAGGCCCTGTGCTTGCTGTTCTAGTCTCTGTGAGTTTATGTGAGCTTTGATCAGCTGACTTGACAATTCTTGTCTTTCTGGTGTTCTCCATCCCCTTTTACTTTTACACTTTTTCATCTTCCTCTTCCATAAGATATTGAAGATCTGAGGAGAGAATTTTGATGTAGATATATCATTTAGAGCTGTGCATTCTAAGGTCTGTCTTTTTATTAAACTTATTGTTGTGGGTCTCTGTATTTGTTCCCATCTGCTCTAAGAAGCTTTTTGATGATGGCTCAATAAAGCACTGATATGTGAGTATACCAGAATATAATTAGTAGTCAATTTATGAAGCAGGAAATCAGAAGCTACACATGTGAAATGATTGCATCAGAGTGCTGGAGCCGAGCGGGGCTTGATCAACTGGAAAGAGAGTTGGAAGTAAAGCCCCCAGATGAAAGAGGCGGAAGAGGAAGCCAGGCTCTGGTGCAGTTCCTGGATCACAGCGGATCAGGTGGTTGGAAACCTCTCTGGTGCGCTGCTTCCCTCTATTTTTGCCCTTTGAACAAAACCCTTCTCTGTAAGTGATATTTGGATAATAAATATTACTTAATATATATCTCATGGTAGGTTAATTACCATAATATCTGGTGCCTACCAACATGGGGCTGACTCCATGGAGCCCTGCCGGGTTCCTCCAGCCATGGAGCAGAGCAAGCAGCTGGTTAGGTACTTGCCCCCAGCCACAGTGCTGGTCTCTGGGCAGAGCTAGTGAGAGCAGTCAGTGAGCGGAAATTGGAGAGACAAGATCAAGATGGTTCTGGTGGCGTATGCCCAGTAGGATTTGTTGAAAGAAACAAAGACTGTCCCGGCCATATCGCCATCTCGTTTCACACACCATTGCTGCCGCTGCTGATCGCAACTGCGACATCTGCTGGCCATAAGTCCTCATTACATCTGAGTAAGGTAACCCTTTTTCTTCTACAATGTCTGACCAGATAAATGTTCAGAGTTTTACCCACTTTTTCACAATGGTGATAGAGGATTATTTTCAGGATTATGCATTTGGAGGCTATCTCAACCCAGGAGTTCTTTTGCTTTTTTGTGTGATAATATACTTTATACTGCCTATTTTAAAGGATTCCAACATAGAGATGAACACATTCCCCATAGGGCGTGTGAGGCTAAGATATCTGGCACGGATGAACATATTAAGACAATCCAGAAACTCATTGCTTCCATAGAGGAGAGGTCTGCATTCGTTAGATAGGAATGCAGAGCTCACATTGATGAGAATTTTAGGAAACTGGATGAAAATTTTAGAAAACTGGATGAAAATTCTAGGAAACTGGAGCAGAAGGTAGTAGAATGGGTAGATGTGGAGACAGGGAAGATTTTCCACTCAATGAAATTGTTGGAGAGGTTATTTATAGAGGACTTTAAAACACTGGAAAAGACCATTACCACTAGGTTACAAGATCACGAAGCTCACTTGGAGACTTTAGAAAAGGATTTTGAGGCAACATCTGCTCAAGACAACCCAGAGTCCCCTCTTAAAAGATGCTACTGTAGGGAAGGTTCTCTACCTAGAGTGGTTACTATGAGGGGACTACCCCCCACCCCTCCAACTCTATTCCCAGTCATGGAAGAGACCAAAAACCACAATCACGTGAAAGGGCTTCAGACAATTTGGGATACAATTATGAACCTATACTCATGAAGGATATAAAAACAATAAAGGAAGCCATAGTTACATATGGTGTACAATCATCTTTTGTTAAACAATCCATAAACTCATGGTCAGCACAGAATCAGGTAATTCCTAATGACTGGAAGAATTTAGCAACCACAGTGTTGAACGATGGCCAAAGCTTGCAGTGGAGGAACTGGTTTAGGGAAGAGGCTAAAGCCTTGGAATCTCGAGATCAAACTGGGAATGTTACCATCTCCAAGGACCAAATATTTGGGGAAGGCCAGTTTGCTGATGTATCAGTTCAGGCTACTTATGATGACCATGCTCTGTTGCTGTGCCGTACTGCTGCCTTAAATGCTTGGGAAAAGGTTTTAGACCCAGGACAGAGAATTGAGTCATATACTCAGATTAAACAAGTTCCAAAGGAGCCTTTTAGAGACTTTTTACAGAGGTTGACTCAGGCTGTAAATAGAGCAGTGTCAGATTCAGAAGTTCTGAAACAATTAATACTCTATTTGGCCTTTGATATTGCTAATATGTCATGTAAGAAATTTATCATACCATTAAAGATCAGAAGTGCATCCATAGAAGAATGGATTTAACTTGCAATTAATGTTGAATATCTACACTCTGATGAGGAAAATCGGGTAGGACAAGCCACTGCTAATGTTAAAATGAGAAATCAAAGCATTATTTGTTTCAATTGTGGTAAGCCAGGCCATATAAAGAGAAATTGTAGGCAAAGTATACCTGGGAATTCTCCCAATCCCAGGAGTGACTTAAACAGAAGGCCATTACCTCCTGGACTTTGTAGGAGATGTAGCAAAGGCAGACATTGGACAAATGAATGTAGATCTATAAGAGTCAAAGATGGCAAGCTTTTATCATCAGGAAACATAACTCGGGGCTTCCCCCAGGAAGCCCCCAAGAGTCAGACCTCCAAGCCAAAAAAGGTTCAGACATATCCAGTCACAGTGGAAGAGTAGTGTTCTCAGGATGAGTAACAAATCCCAAGCCTAAAACAGTAGACCATGTAGCCATAGACAATAGATTTTCCTTACAAGACAAGTTGATGGTATCCAGTAAACCAATAAAACACATATTTTGGCAGACCTCCATAAATGAACAAAGACCAAATTTGACCATAAGAATAGACAATATTTTTATGCAAGGTTTAGTTGACTTGGGAGCTGATGTTTCAATCATAACTCCACAGGAGTGGCACCCCAGGTGGCCTCTGAAGGAGGTAGATGCTCAATTTTTAGGTATTGGGACATTGTCTCAGGTAAAACAGAGTGTGAGATGGCTCAAATGCATAGGACCAGAAGGACAGAGAGGAAGATGGAAGCCATACATGGCCAACATAGCAGTGAACTTATGAGCAACATCATGACTTATTGCAACAATGGAACACTCAAATTAAGATCCCTCCAGGCTTAAATATCAACAAAAGACCCAATCATGGACTTGAAAGCAGTATCTCAAGAGGCTACATAAAACAGCAGTCAGTTATTCAGGCTGCACAACACAGTCTAAAAACTACAAGCACCCCAAAGACACTCACACCCTGCCTTTGAAATGGTTGACAGACAAACCTATTTGGGCCCAACAATGGCCTTTGACAGCGGAGAAATTGCTAGCCCTAGAACAATTAGTACAGGAGCAATTACAAGCTCAGCATATTAAAGAATCAACCAGCCCATGGAATTGCCCCATATTTGTGGTCAAGAAGAAATGGAGAATGGTGAAATGGGAAATGGAGAATGGTGACAGATTTAAGAGCAATTAATAAGGTGATTCAGCCCATGGACACCTTACAGTCTCCTGTACCTTTACCTTCTTTGCTACCTAAAGGATGACCTATTATAGTTATTGATCTGAAGGACTGTTTTTTACCATACCTCTACAAGAACAAGATTAAGAGAAGTTTGCTTTCACTATACCTACTCTCAATAATGCACACCCAGTGAAAAGGTACCAATGGAGGGTCCTTCCACAAGGGATGTTGAATAGTCCCACTCTATGCCAATATTTTGTCCAACAACCATTAGAAGTGATACGCAAACAATTCCCACAATCCATCATTTACCATTATATGGATGATATATTGTTAGTGGACCCAGACATAAACACCTTAGAAAAACTGTTTGAAGAATTGAAGAAGGTGTTGCCTGATTGGGGATTTCACATTCTATCAATTATTTGGGATATAAAGTAGGCTTGCAAACAATTAGACCTCAGAAGGTACAACTTAAGAGGGACAGATTGAAGACTCTTAATGATTTTCAGAACCTATTGGGGGATATTGCCCACATATGTCTGGTTATTGGTATTAAAATCTATGAACTGGTTCATGTGTTCAAAACTTTAGATGGAAATAAGGATCTGAATAGACCCAGGGAATTTTCTGCTGAAGCTGAGAGAGAATTAGCATTGGTGGAAAAGAGATTACCAGAAGCACATGTTAACCATATAGACCCAGACCTCAACTGCATCCTTGTTATTTTGCCTTCTGAATATTCCCCTACAGGAGTCATAATGCAAAGAGAAAATATTATAGTAGAATGGATATTTCTGCTACATAGACCAAGTAAAAAACTGAAAACGTACATTGAAAAGATTTCAGATTTGATCTTCAAAGAAAAAATCAGGCTTCGACAGGTGACAGGAAAGGATCCGGCAGAAATTGTTGGACCTTTGACCAATGAGGAAATTGATCAATTATGGGCAGACAATGGACCTTGGCAAAAGGCCTGTAGTGGTTTTCTGGGGGATATTAGTAATAAAAATCCCCAAAGCAAAAGGATTCAGTTTGTAAAGAAAACTAATTGGATTTCCCCCCATGTGGTACAGGATAAACCTATTTCTGGAGCTTCTACATTTTTTTACTGATGTAAATAAAACAGGAAAGGCTGGTTATAAATCAGAAAACTTCAGTAAGGTGACACAGAGTCCTTATGATTCTGTTCAGAATGCAGAACTGTACGCCATTATTATGGTGTTTTTGGATTTTCCTGGACCTCTTAATCTGATGACTGACTCTCATTATGCAGAAGGAGTTGTATTTCATATTGAAACTGCTGACTTCATTCCTGATGATACAGAATTAACCTTTTTGTTTGTACAGCTACAGGATATCATCAGAAATAAAACACATCCTATGTATATAACACATATCAGGGCTCATTCAGGCCTACCTGGCACTTTAGCACAGGGTAATGACTAGATTGATCTGTTATTAATAGGGAATGTGGTAGAAGCCTCAGAGTTTCACAAGAAGCATCATGTCAATAGCAAGGGATTAAAGAAGAGTTTTCCCTCATTTGGTATCAAGCCAAGGAAATTTGTGAAATTGTGAAAAGTGTTCCCTTTACAATCAACCATCATTACCCACTGGGAGTAATCCTAAGGGTACAAGGAGCAATGAGATTTGGCAGATGGATGTGTTTCACTTCCAGGAATTTGGTAAGATGAAATACATTCATCATACTATTGATACCTACTCAGGAATTCAGTGGACTACCTCCCTGAGTTCTGTAAATGCTAATGCAGTACTCACTCATCTTCTGGAAGCCATGAACATATTGGGAATTCCTGATCAAATTAAGACTGACAATGCTCCAGCATATGTTTCCCAGAAAATGAAGCAGATTTTTGGATATTATAAGATAAAGCACCTTACTGGGATACCACACAATTCCACTGGACAAGCAGTTGTGGAAAGATCCCATCACACCTTGAAAGAGATGCTTCCTAAACAGAAAGGTGGTATGAAAAAACCCAGGGAGAGATTACATAGTGCCATGTTGACATTAAACTTTCTTAATGTTGATGAAAAAGGAACTTCAGCTGCAGAGAAGCACTGGGTAATAGAAAGGACTTCTCAGTTGAATCAACCTGTTTATTTGAAGGATGTACTAACTTCAGAAGGGAAGCCAGGGCATGTGCTTCATTGGGGTAGGGGTTTTGCTTTTGTTTCCACAGGAAAAGAGAAAATATGGGTACCAACACGATTGATAAAGAACCGATTCAAAAAGGAGAACCCTCCTGAGGAGAAGGAGTAATGACTCATCTGCCGATAAGACAATTGGATATGAGGTAAGGAACATTCACTTAACTAAGGTGGGGCAGGGTCTTAATTTTGTTTTTACAGAAAAATGGATACAACCCTCTTCACAAAGCTAAAAGGATGCTGAATGCTCAGACTTTTGAAATGTTAAAAGGACTACAGGGGATTACAAGGACACCTGACACTGACAGGCACTAAGGGTAATTTCTCTATTCTCACAACTCTACATCTATATCTAATGATTATGTATTTATATATATATATATAAAGGAGGTCTTGGTTTGGTAACAAAAAAGGCTGGCTTTGGAGGTGGAGCAAGTGGCTTTCTCCCTCTCTAAACCCAAGTGTATTGATAAATAAAACCTTAGAAACTCTGTCTCACATCAGAAAAGCCATCTGAGGTGAGACAGAAAATAGATGAAATATATAAGGACTAATATTATCTCACTTTTGTTTTAAATCTTAAATCTTACTTCTTTCTACATTTCTTACTCTCTTAATCTAAAAATCTTGTCTGCACACAATTCTTTCTGATGGTTCAATATCTTCAGTTAATAGTATTCTTTGGATTCCCCACTATAAAATACAATTTCTCCTACCAGCATTCTCCAAGGCATCCAGAAGGAAGATGGGGCCCCCATCAAAAAAAAAAAAAAAGAAAAAAAAGAAAGACCCTTGAGACCGAGAAAGAAGAAACCTGCTGTATGTCACTCAGTGATCACTTTTGAGGTATAGAACAGGACAGTTGTAAGATAGTTTCATATCATATATTTAACAAGAATTTCAGATGAACTCACTCAGTACAATGAGAATGTTTATTTATGCTTATGGAATGGTTTTATATATATATGTTTACAGTTACTTCATTAGGACTTAACCATTGTTTAGTTTACAGGATCCCACAGAGATACTGTCGTCCACAGGCCAGCATGAAACAACTTAATGAAAGAACTACATCCCCTTCCCAATAAGAGGTTCATTTTAGGCAGGGTTATGGTCAATTATCATTTTGATATGATGGTTATAAGTTAATCTTGGGTAGAGGATAGAATGATATTATAGATGTAGGAATTTAAAAAAAAAAGAGAGAGAGAAAGAAGGAAATGTGAATAGATAGGAGATCATTATACTTGTAAACAACTATTAACCAAAGGATGAATGAAAAATGAATCACCATGGTACAAATGTTTGTATATTGATACAAATGGGAAATCAATCTATATGTTTGATTGAGATAATATGTATATTGCTACAAAGTTGAACATGGTACAAATGTTTGTATATTGTTACAAATGGGACATCAATCTATATCTTTGATTGGGATAATATATACTTTGATACAAAGCTGAATGTATAATTGCCTTAATTTGCATGTGTCTACCACTGTTTAAAATATTTTGCACATTGATGTGTATTAAGTATATTTCCATAATGCAATTTCTACCTCTAATTATTTATGTTGTGATAACATTTGTTGTAATATATACACAGGTTGTTTTATATAACTCTGGTTAGATATATATTTATATATATAATGATATATAGTTAGAATATTGTTGTCATTTGATACAAAAGGTGTATTTTGGTCAATATTCATAAGATTGTTATACTTGAAATTATTATGGAGGAGCTGTACACTCATTTTGGAATGCCTATTTTTACAATGTTAGCTTCACTTTCTTGGTTGATTGGGATTGCAAATTATGGTTACTTAGATTTGCCACCTAATAGTCAGGGTACTCAGGCTTTTTGGAAACATGTTAGAATATGCCAACTAGATAGGCATCTTTAGCCACTTCATAGACCAAGAGAATATGGCATTCAAGATTTTGCTATCTCGAATTTGGCCTTGAGAGACATGACAACTCCTGGCATCACCGTTCCTTTCTCAAGATGGTGTTGAGCATCACAGACATCTGGCAAAGAGATTGTCTTGTTTGACGAACAATGGCCTGAGGTGCAAAGGTCGGCTCTTTCCCTGACTGCTGTCAGAGTGTTCTCTGTCCAATATGGATGAGCAGGATGAAGGATAGAGACTGCCAAAGCCTGCCTAGACAGGATAAGACGGTCTTACCAAAAAATACCATGCTTCTATGGAGACTTGTCGGATATCATAGGCCAGTAGCCACAAGGATGGATGCTTCTGTTGTACAGAGAAGTGGTGGATGACTGCCCAGGTAGTTAACTGTCGTTGTCTTCTCCTAAATTTTGGAAGTTACTTCATCATGCTTCCAATTTCAGGTATATATTTTCCTTCTCAGGTCTTGATGGTGTTGAAGACTGGATAGTTGAGGTTGTTATTACTTCACATCTCAGCAAAGACTCTCAGGTGTTAGAACTTCATTGTTCATGATGAACAGCCTTGAAGCAATCCCTGTGCATTTCCTTGTATCAACATTTTAGACATTAAATTGCACCTTTTATTTGTTGTTTGTTAGTAGTAGTTTGACCTCACTTATGTTAGTACCTTTCTCTTCCCCAGACACTGCCTTATGATGATCCCTATAGTATGTAGTTTTATACTTATTTTAGAACCTTCCTATCTAGACAAAAGGGGGAGATGTAGCAGGAAATCAGAAGCTACACATGTGAACTGATTGCATCAGAGTGCTGGAGCCAAGTGAGGCATGGTCAACTGGAAATAGCATTGGAAGTAAAGCTCTCAGATGAAAGAGGTGGAAGAGGAAGCCGGGCTCTGGCGCAGTTCCTGGATCGCAGCGGATCAGGTGGCTGGAAAACTCTCCAGCACGCTGCTTCTCCCTCTATTTTCTCCCTTTGAAAAAAAACCCTTCTCTGTAAGTGATATTTGGATAATAAATATTACTTAATGTATATCTCGTGGTAGGTTATTTACCATAATAATTTTACTACTAATTTTTCTTAAGAAAATGTTTTTAGTTTTACCCTAGTCTCTGATTCTTAACCATTCCCATAGTTTTGTGTTGTAAATGATTTCTGCCCCAACTTTCCAGTCTAGCTCAGAGGTTCAGACCCACAATCCCACAGAAACATATGCAGTCCCACAGAATCACACAGACACTTGTATTTTTTTATGCTGATTGACCTAGGGTCCAAGCATATAATTTGATAACTCCTTCATCTCAACTAAGTCCATCTTGTTTAACCATGTGCTTCGTACTTTTGTCAGAGAAGCATTTCCTCTACATCTCTCAGCAGCTCTGGCAACCCTTACATCTGAGTTGTCTCTCTGACAGTTCTGTGTCTGGCATCAGTCTCTGTTTTTCCTGTACTGAGAGTTTTCTTAGCCTGGTAGCCCCACCCATACTTCTTGTCTATCATTTGGCTAATCAGTTTTTATTAAACTTATAGGTGGGACAATTACTTGAAATGTGACACACATTACACTCCATCCTGACTTTTTTCTTATTTTAAAACAAGAAGAACAACAAATGTAATATTCTTTTTCTTTTTCATTATCTATAACGACTTATGCCCAACACATATACAAACCCAAACAGCCATAATCCATTTTTTGAGAATGTGGACATATTTCTCTAGGCTATTTCCTTCTGAAAGAGGGTATTGGCAATTCCATGGGGATACAAAGAAAATTTAGGATTACAGTTAAGTTTTTTCTTTTTTATTATGCATAAAGTATCATTTTTTTTAATCCATGTATCCCCTTGTTCATACTCCCTTCCACTTCCAACCTCTTCTAGTCACCCTCTCTTTTTCCCATCACATTATTTCCTCCCCAGAAAAGGCAAGTGGTCTCAAGGTCCCAAGTTGGATTAATTCAGCATCCACTCCAGGCAGATCTGCTTTCCTCATCCCAACATCAAGACTGGGTCAGGTGTTCCTCTGAAAGGAATGGGCTCCTGGGTGCCGGTCCAAGTTGCTTCAGATCCCAACCTGTTCGGTGGTTGTGGTTTGCAGCTTGAGAATGCTTTCTTTTTGTTTTAAGTACACTAATGAATGAGAACATCTCCTGCTTATCTTTCTGGGTTTGTGATGCCTCACTCAGGAGTATATTCTCCAAATCCATCTATTTGCCTGGAAATATTAGGATATCATTTTCCCCTACTGCTGAGTAGTGCTCCATTGTGTAGATGTACCACAGTTTTTTAATCCATTCTTCAGTTGAGGGGCATCTAGGTTTTTTTCCAGGGTCTTGCTATATACAGGGTATATGCACTGCAGTGGTATTTCTGGATCCTTAGGGAGATTGAATCCTAGTTTTCTGAGAAATTGCCATAGTGCATTCCAGACTGGCTAAACAAGGTTACACTCCCACCAACAATGGAGGAGTGTTCCCTTTGCTTAACAACCTCTCTAGCATAGGCTGTCATCTGTGTTTTTAATCTTAGCTATTCTCACAGGTGTTAGGTGGTTTCTCAAAGTTGTTTTGATTTGCATTTTTCTGATGTCTAAAGATGTCAAACACTTTTTCAAGTGCCTTTCAACCATTTATGTATCTTCTGCTGGGAATTCTTTTTTTTAGTTCTGCACCCCATCTTTTAATTGGGTTATTAAGCGTTTTGAACTTTAATTTCTTGAGCTCTCTATATCTTTTTGCAATCAATCCTCTGTTACTTGTAATGTTGGTGAAAATCTTTACCCATTCTATAGGCTGTTGTTTTATCTTATTGACTCTGTCCTTGACTTTACAAAAGCTTCTCAGTTTCAGACGGTCCCACTTATTGATTGTTGTTCTTATTGTCTGTGCTATTGGTGTTATATTTAGGAAGTGGTCACCTGTGACAATGTGTTAGAGAGTATTTCCCATTTTCTTTTCTGTCAAGTTCAGTGTTGCTGAGTTTATGTTAAGGTCTTTTATCCACTTAGATTTGGTTTTGTGCAGGGTGATAGGCTTGGATCTATTTTCATTTTTCTACACACTACAATCTAGCGATGCCAGCACTATTTGTTAATGATACTGTCTTTTTTCCATTGAGTGTTTTGGGCCTCTTTGTCAAAGATCAGGTGTTCATAGGTTTTTTGGGTTAATGTCGGGATCTTTAATTCTATTGCATTGATCCACAAGTCTGCTTTTATGCCAGTACCAGGCTGTTTTTATTACTGTAGCTCTATAGTATATCCTGAAGTTGGGGATGGTAATGCCTCCTGAGGTTCTTTTGTTGAGCAAAATCATTTTGGCCATCCTGGCTTTCTTTCTATTCCAAATGAAATTGAGTATTGTTCTTTCACGGTCTGTAAAAATTTTGTTAGAATTTTGATGGGAAGTGCATTGAATCTGTAGATTACTTTTGGTAAAATTGCCATTTTTACTTTGTTGATTCTCCCTAACTAGGAACATGGGAGATCTGTCCATTTTCTGACATCCTCTTCAGTATCTTTCTTCAGTGATTTAAAGTTTTTGTCAAATAAAAATGTCCATTTTTTTTTTTTTTTAGAAATAGTACCTTTTATTAGGCTGGAGAAATGGCTCAGAGTGTAAGGATGCTTGTTCTTCCACAGGTCCTAGGTTTAATTTTAATTTTCAGCTTCCACATGTTGCCTCAAAATCCTCTGTAACTCCAGTACAAGAGGATCCATCTCCTCCTCTGGTCTCCACAGGCACTTTACACATACAGCACACAGACATACATGCAGGTTAAATGTTCATGGACATAAAATAAATCTTTTGTTTAATTTTAGCCCATACAATGTCATTTTTTTCTTGCTTGATTTATTATTTGTACTTCTACTATTCATATGATATGAAGAGATGCTTGCAGTAATGGCCTTTGGGGTATACTACTAAAGTCATCCTGGGATCGAATGTTAATGATGTTTTTGTATATGCAAGCATATATATCTATAGAAATACAAAAGCTAGTGAGATAATTCATGATGAACATTATATACATAGACTCTTTAGTAAGTCCCTGATAGATTCTTTATAACTTAATATTATTTATCTCTTCTTCTATGTTAACTATAAGTATAATAAACATCTCTTGTTCTAGCAATTATACAAAATAGTCAAATGGAGCAAACATAAGCATTCTCAGATCCAATCAACCTCAGAAAAGACATTATCAGTTAAAATAGAACATACTCTTTTTATAATGGTTTATTTTACTTAATATATATGAATGTTTGCCTACAGGTATGTAAATGTATGTTTGTCTGACACTCACAGAGGCCAAAGGAGGGTGTCAGATTTCTTGTAACTGTAGTTAGACAACTGTGAGCTGCTGTATGGGTGTCAGGAACCAAACCATGGTCCACTGCAAGAACAGCAAGGACTCATAATCACTGGACCCTACTGATAGTTGCCTAGAAAAAGGAATATTCATTTTTTTATAAATAAAGCCATTTTTTTATCCATGTATATCCTTGTTGAAGCTCCCTTCCCCCTCCTACCCTTTCCAGTCAAGAGAGAGTGACTAGATCTGTTAATTCTTTGGTTATAGTTACTTCAAGGTATTTAATGCTATTTGCAGCTATTATAAAGGGTGATGTTTCTCTTATTTCTTTTTCAGCCCTTTTATCTTTAGTGTGTAGGAGGGGTACTGATTTCTTTGAGTTAATCTTGTTTCCTGTTACATTGCTGAAGGTGTTTATTAGATGTAGAAGTTCCCTGGTATAATTTTGTATATCACTTACGTATGCAATCATATCTTCTACAAATAGAGATATTTTGACCTCTTCCTTTCCAATTTTATCCTCTTAATCTCCTTTTGTTCTCTTATTGCTTTAGATATAACTTAGAGAACTATATTGAATAAATAAGGGGAAAGAGGACAGCCTTGTCTAGTTCCTGATTTTAGTGGGATTGCTTTAAGTATTTCTCCATTTAGTTTGATGTTGGCTGTTTGCTCTTTATAAATATTTTGATATTCTCCCTGTATTCCTGATCACTCCAGGACTTTTATCATAAAGGAGTTTTGGATTTTGTCAAAGACTTTTTCAGTGTCTAAAGATATAATCTTGTGGGTTTTTTTCTTTAGTTTGTTTATATGATATATGACATTCATGGATTTATGTATGATGAACCACCCTTGCAATTCTGGGTTGAAACCTACTTGATTGTAGTAGATGATATTTTTTATAAGTTGTATATGGTTTGCCAGAATTTTGTGGAAAATTTTAGCATCAATGTTCATGAGGGAAATTGGTCTGTAATTCTTTCTTTGTTACATCTTTGAGTGGTTTGGGTATTACGGAAATTGTGGCCTCATCAAAAGATTTTGGCAATATTATTAAGTTTCTATTGTATGAAACAGTTTGAGGAGTATTGGTATTAGTTCTCAGAGTGTCTGGTAGAATTCTGCACTAAAACCAGCTGGACCCGTTTTTTTTTTTTTTAATTTTTTTTTTACTTGGGAGGCTTTTAACGACAGCTTCTATTGGAGTAGACTCTTAGGCTGGTTAATCTCAAACAGTGTCTTTTAAGTTGTTTTGGATGCAGACCTCAGAGTAAATTTCAACAAAGGTGTTCTGGCATGATCTAGTCCATCCATATACATTGGGGAATTTTCAGGGGTCTTCCTCTATGAAACTGTATTTTCTATTATTGGAAATAAATCCACAGCTTCTCATTTTCTGTAGAAATAAAGGAGGTGATAAAGAGATTAAAGAGATGTGGAGAAGAAAGAGTGACTGAAAGGGGTGATAGGGAGAAGGGAGTTTGAACAAGGATATACATGGATAAAGAGTATGATTTTATTCATATTAAAATAAAAAATAAAATAAAATGCAGATAATAGATAGCAACTTTAGCTATACACTATAAATATAAATTTAGAAAATAAAAAAGAAATAATGAGAAAATCTCTTCTTCAAAGTAGCATAACTTTTGATTTCATTTTAGACATCAGCTCATTTACAAAATATATATGTTGGATTTTTCCATCAGCATTTGTAAGCAAATGTCTTTTATCAGCATTAACTGCTTCATTTTTAGTCAAATAACTTAGACAAGACAATAATATACAGTATCCAGATACTATTTGTGTTTTCCTTTGTTACATGGCTTATTACTTTTTTTACTTTATTTCTTTTTTTTTGTATTACATTGTTAAGTTGTTTGTGGTACAATACCTTAAATAAGAGTAAAATTATATGTGCAGGCTATGCTAACCAAGATAACCTAAAATTTGTATTAATATACAAAATCTATACCAACATCAAATATTTAAATGCAGTAGTTGCTTTTTAAAAGTATATTTAATAATCTAGCTTCTTTATCATATTTATAACCTCTATTTTTGCAGTATTCAAAATCTATTTTTATCGTACATTATCTATATCCTTTTTTATGTTTTTAAAAATAAAAATTGCGAATCTAACATTCTTTGCTTAGATTTTATTAGCCATTATCAATAACAACTTATAACCAACCACCATGAACAATTACAAATATTCACAACCCATTGAATAGCCGAAAACTATCTACTACATCTCTTGGGAATGTTGGTGTCTGTTGTGTCCTTAAAATTTTTGTTATTTCCTGTTGTCTGGGGGCATCAGCATTGTTAGGGGGTCCTGAGAAACAAAAGTTGGGTTAATGGTCAAGTCCTGGGAGAAGTAGCTGTAGTTTTCCAATGTATGTATAATGGCAAAATGCAGGGCTTATATCAAATTCTAGCTAGAATAGTCTGTGATGCTTGATTATTTGAGCTAGGAATCTCAAAATTGACCTGAGCAGTTTGTAGTTCAAAGCTGATCTTTAGGAGGTGTTTGTCTGCTTAGTGGTGTTATTATAGTGCAGGTAAAATTATTATTGTGGGGACCCAGTCTACTTATAGAGACTTCAAAGGTTGCATTTAGACATAACCATGGTTCACTGTAGAAGACTAATAAAGATTCATACACAAAAATCATGTATAAGAAAGTAGATAATTTTTTTTAAATTATTACTATATATAATCATTAATATCATGAAAAAGTTTAAAATATATATAGATAGATCATATAATTTTGAGGCAAATTTAAAGATAATACATTATAAAATGTATAAAAGAGTCAAAATAACACTAAAAGATTATAAGATTAGTAGCGATAAAGTACTCCTTAATTTTCTTTCTTTTATATTAGGTGGCTCTTCTAACATGAGACAGACATTTGAGGTTTTACTTTAAGAAATATGTTTGGGTTTAGAGAAGGAAACTGCCACATTTTAACTTCAAATCCAGCTTTTTAATTGAATTGCAGCTACAAAAGAACCATTTGTATTATGTGTTTGAAAAGAACAGCAGAAACAAATGTTTGGGAAATTTATAAAATTTTATTCTGTTGGAGATGTAATATGATAATTAGTAAAATTATTCTTATTATTGGAATGTTTATCTCAATGATTTGTCTTTTTTCTTCATATGTCTATTTGTTCAGGGGTCTTTAGATTTCTTACCTTTATGACTTTATTTTTCTGAAAATGCAAAAATCAAAATCCTTCCTTAATCCTAAATTTGAAGAGGTTCTTTTTTGTCAATTTATATCTCATCAAGTGAGAAGCGTATGGAGTACATATTGTAAACATCTATATGCCAAATTTTATTTTATTTTATTTTTTGAGTATCTATATGTTTATCTCTTGAAGTTAGTGGGTTGAGTTTTATCAAGAACAAGTAGATGTATTTTCTCATTATTCCTTTGGCTTATTTCTCAGTAATAAAAAGAATTCTTTTTCATTATCTTGCTAGTGACTTGGTAATTTTTATTTGTTTGTTTGTTTTTAATAAAACTCTGAAGCCTCTCGTACATTTTCTAACAATATATGATCAATTTCATAATTACCTTGGTCTAGAGGGCCTGAATGACCTATATGGATCCTGATGTGTGTTGTGTACATATGAGATGATTTCTTTTTCTAATTATTCAGTCTAATTCCAAAAATAACAAAGTTAATTCAGACTCAGCAGAAATAAATCCATTAGTTTAATGTGTAAAATAATTCATTCTACATAGTGAGAGTCAGTATGTCAAAAAGTCCTGTAAAAATCCATTAATACCATTGGCTTAATCACCTTGTTAACACCTCTGAGATCTGTTATCATTCTTTATTTTTCAGATATTTTTAGTAACAAGCACCGGGGTATTCCAAAGACTGTATGATTCTTCAATATGCATTTAGCTGCTTTTGAACCATTTGCTCTTAGGCCTATAATTTATTTGACGTTAAAGAACATTTCACAAACCATCCAGGTTTGTCCATTAATAATTTTAAAGACAGGGCTCTTGATGCCTTTGAAAGATCAGGAGCTATGATGGTCTGGTCTTGTAAAACTTAAATGGTTGGTGACTTCTTTATAATACTTTTAAGTATTTTTTCTGAAAAACATGTTTATTTATGGTTTACTTCTGAGATTGGAAAATTGTAATCTGAGTATTTAATTGCTATAACAAACCATATTCTCATAAATTCATTTCTATGTTAGCCATATATAGCTTTAAATTTTCCTCTCTGTCATTCTGGCCCTATACATTCAATATATCTTGCAGTCTGTTTTACCTGAGATAATGCTCCAATCACTAGAAGCAAAAAATTTACTCTTGAAGGGGCCAATTGAAATGCCAATATTCTGATGTAATTATTGTTTTATCTTTATCTCTGTCATTCAATAACAATGACATTTATTTGTATTTTTAATTTTAGTCTTTGTCCATTTATAGACATTTGACAAAATATTTCTTTTACTGTTTTTTTGTGACTTTTTTAAATAATAGGCATTAGGTTCTTTAAATGCTGTGACAAGGAATTTTCTCCACGATGACAGAAAACCACTAAACCAAATTTGATATGAGGGCCTGCAAGAGGCCCTCTGAATCACTTTCCAATGGCAAAGAGTTAACTTGTCTGTCCCGTGATGACCTACACTCATTCTTCCAATGTCAGCCTTTGCCTCTCCTTCTATGTACTCCACAGTAAAACAGCATTCTGTTTGAATTATTCTTGAAGAAGAAAACATTGTTTCTAAAAATGTGTATACAATCTTTTCTTAGTTGACCTTTTTTAACATATTGTGACACCTGACATTTTTATTTTTCTTTAAATCCCTGAAAATTATCTCTTCTCTCTAAGCATCTTCATGGGCATGAGATTCAAAATTTACTGTATCTTAAACCCATTCTTTTAAAGGTGTTGATCTTGCCTTTAATGACCTAACTACATTTGCATTGTGCATCAGCATTTTCAGAAGCCAGAGTTTCAATTATTACATGTCCAGCTTCTGAACTTGGGATCATTCTGTTTACTGCTGGAGGAAATTTTTTTGTAAGAAATAAGTAAATGTTTTATTGGGGGCCCTTGTACGACTTTTGTAAATGACTGAGTTTTCTTTCCTTTGTCTTCACTTCCATTTTAAGCATTTAAGGCTGCTCTGTGGCATAAATCCAGGGTGTAGTCATCATAGAGAGATTGCCTTTCATCAGCATAATCTTCCTTTCCAGGAAGGAAATCTTGGGAGATTTTCATACATGTTTTACTACTATTCCATGTTTTAACCTCATATTTTCACCATATTCTTCATTATAATTGAGACCAAAGCTCCAAGACTGTCATCTCCAAGACTTTCCAGTTTTGAGAGATAATTCTTTGATAAATTGAACATGACTTTAACAACTGCTTCTCAAAAGGTGAATGCATGCCATTTAAGACTAACAGTTCTTTGAATCTGTTTAAATCTAACATTTATACATGAGTTTATTTAGCTCTTACACAGCCTTGGGGATATCTATCATTTTGCATTTTGGAATTTCCTGTAAGGGTACTGAGTGAATTTAAAAATGTCCAGGTAAGCCTTACTTATTAGAACACAAAAAAATATTACCAAAGTTATTCTATGATATTTTATATTATTTGAGGCTATTATGAAACACGCTGTTTCCCTGATTTCTTTCTTATTTTGTTGTCATTTGTATATAGGAGGGCTACTGTTTTGTTTTGAACATAGATGATAAATTCTCAATAAAATATTTTTAAACAAATTCCAAGACACATTAAATAGATTGATAACTCATCATGATCATGTAGACTTCAAGCCCCTGGAAATAAAGCAAGCAACATTCCTTAGCACAGATGGGAGATTCACTGCTTCTGGGAGAATTATTTTGTTGGTGTTTCTTTTTTAAATCATTGTACATATTTATTGTTTATTGTGTGGTAATACACAAAGACATTTTCATACAAGTATATAATATATTTTAAGCACATTTTCCTTTAACCTCTCTTCTTCTTTCTCCTGTTTTGTTTAAACTATATCAAATTTCCT
This sequence comes from Sigmodon hispidus, assembly GCA_004025045.1. Lineage (NCBI taxonomy): Eukaryota > Metazoa > Chordata > Mammalia > Rodentia > Cricetidae > Sigmodon > Sigmodon hispidus. Next base: position 117,283 of record PVIH01004130.1, read on the forward strand.
TATACATCATAAATATGATCTTATATGCTTACATCAAATTAGAGATAGATATATGAGAAAGAAATCAACAACATACATTTCTCTTTGTAGGATTAATTTAATGTTCTCTATAAGATTATCTCAATGTCTACAAAATAGTAACCAGAAAATAAAACTTTTTTCTTTCTTTATGGCTGAAAAATTCCCACAATCCATATATACCTGATATATTAAAAAACAGGCAGCTGATGTTTATCACAGGCAGGAAGACAATGTTATGAAAACAACTGGGAGCATGGACAAAGGGAAATCTGAGAGCTGAGTATAAAACCAAATCTTTGAGGAAAATATTGTCAGGTCCATTATGGTAAACACATGAACAAGCCCAAGTCCAGCTTTTCTTTTGGATTAGTTTGGTTCAAGCAAGCACAGAAACATGCCTGCTTCTTTCTAAACTTCCAGTATATAGTCACCACTATGATTATTGATACACATCAAAATGGTACAAAACATCTACACAATAGACTACTACTCAGCAGTAAAAAAAAAAAAAAAAAAAAAAGATATCCCAAAATTTGCAGGCAAATGGATGGATTTGGAGAATATCCTCCTGAGAGAGGTATCTCAAACCCAGAATGATAAGCAGGGGATATACTCACTCATTAGTGGAATCTAAACAAAAAAAGGCAAAAAAGCAAAAAAGCAAAGCATGTCCAAGCTTCAAACCACAACCCCTGAACAGCTTTGGATCTGAAACACCTGGGAGTGGCACCTTGGATCCCACTCCCTCTAGAGGAACACCTGACTCAGTCTTGATGTTGGAGGGAGGAAACTGGATCTGCCAGGAGAGGATGCTGTACTGAGCAATATTGGGACCTTAGGACCTACTGCCCATGCTGGGGAGGAAATGGGGAGATGTGGAGAAAAGAGAGTGACTAGAGGGGTGGGAGGAAGAAGAGACCTTGAATAAGGATATATATACACAGATAAGAAATGTGACTTTATTCCTAATAAAAAAAGAAAGAAAAAAAAAAGAAATTCACTGACAAAAGAAAGTCATCAATGAGTGATACTAGTGACTACCCTACAGTAACCATGAGAGAGCATGAAGATTTTTTTTTGTGGGGGAAGAAAACAGTTTATTTTATTTTCTCATTGTTTGTTGCTGCCTTTTTCGATTTTTAAATTTATTTTTCAGTAAAGTCTCATTTTTGTTTCCATGTATCCCCTTGTTCAAACTCCCTTCCCCATCTCACCCCTTCCAGTCACTCTCTCTTTTCCCCATCTGCTTATCTCCTCCCCAGCAAAGGAAGGAGGTCCCAGGTCCCAAGGTGGGTTCAACATCTACTCCAGGCAAGTTTAATTTCCTCATCCTAATATCAAGACTAAATTAGGTGTTCCTCTGGAGGGAATGGGCTCCAAGGTGCTATTCCAAGGTACTTTGGATCCCAAGCTGTTCATTGGTTGTGGCTTGCAGCTTGTGTGTGTTTTGCTTTTTATTTAAAGTCCACTAATGAATGAGTACACCCTCTGCTTCTCTTTCTGAGTTTGTGAAACCTCACTCAGGAGGATATTCTACAAATCCATCCATTTGTCTGTAAATTTTAGGATATCATTTTTTTTATGCTGAGTACTATTCCATTGTGTAGACATCTTAAGGGTTGGAAATAACATTAAGATACAGTTATTTAGGAAGTAAGTATGGGAGACAAATAAGAGTAAGAAAGGGAATCATTTGAACTAGAAGAGTCAGAAGGGATAGCAGTAAATAGAAGGAAGAATGAGGAAAAAAGTATGAGGAAATGCCATTTTAAAATCATTAACTTGTAACATAAACTAAAAATTATTGATAACAATATTAAAGTGTCAAATGTTACTTTGGCAAGTCCTATGGAGCACCTTTAAATGTGTATAGAATTTTCAATTATCTACTATGATAGAGACCCATCCTGCTTTAGTCATTGGGTAATTTAAATTTTTATTATAGAAATAAGAATTCTTTATGTATTCAATAATTCCTTCTAAATATGGGCATAGAATTTGAAAACTTTGTCATTGTATTGTGCATTTTAATTTCATTTCCACATACTATTCTTTGAAGTACACTTTTTTGAAGAGGTTCAGTTTATATATTTCTGTCTGATAGATGTTTTTTGTGCTAGATTTATAAATCCATTAAAAAATTAATGGTCATAAAATGCCTCTATATTCTTTTGATTCATCTCTATTTTGCTAATGTCACTCATTTTTGGATCACTAGATTTTTTTTGTAGTGAGTACTACAATCATAAATGTGTCAGACTTCTAACTTTGTTATTTTATTAGACACTTTAGATTGTTCATAGTACTTCCAATTTTCATATGAATTTTTTGACTGTCTCATATTTTAGAAAGATGCCAGCAGGCATTTTAGAATAAGAATGAACAAAAAGTAGGTAAGAACTGCCACCTGAACACTAAAATGGTCAATCTTTGAAGATAAAGTTTATTTTAGCTTATTAATAATTTTAATTTATGCTGATAATGGTTTCTTTATTTTTTAGAATTAATTTCACATAGTTCTGTCTTATGCGCAAGCATCCTATGCTTTGATGTGTTTTAAGTAAAATCATTTTCTAAACATCCTTCTCATGACTTTGATGTTGCTGTGTAAGTGCTCAAAAATGAAATTGATTTTTGATGTCTCTTATGCAACCTTGCATAAAGAGTTTATTAACTAGTCAGGTTTCAGTGTGTTTTTCAAGACAATGAACAATATAATACCATCTGTGTGGTGAACAGAGACAGTTTTATTACTTCCTTTGCCATCTGTGTGCCTTTCTTTTCTGCCTAACTGCTCTGGATAAAAATGCCAGTGAAACATTGGATACAAGTAGATGATGTAAATATCACTGTCTTGTTTCTGAGTTTAGAAAAATTATTCAGTTTTTCCTATTAAGTATTACATTACCTATTGGACTCAGAGTGTGCATCATGAATGTGGGCCAGCATATTTAATTTTATGAATTGAAAGTGCTTCCTCTGCTCCTAATACTTTTAGCACTTTTATTGTGAAAATATTTTGGGCTTCTCTCACAAGTTTTTTCTGTATCTGTTGACGATTATGACTGCTTTATCCTTTGTTGTTGTAGTTTCTATGGGGAAATGCATGCACTGGATTCCAAATTCAGTTAAATTAATATTTATGAGACAAAGACCCACCTGCTAATCTTTGTGACATACTGATGAATTTTATTTTTTAGTATTATTGAAAATGTTTGTCTTTATATTCACATGATACACTAATGTTCAATTTCATTTTCCTTTGAAAGACATTTAGTCGAAATACTTCTGCTCTTGTGAAATGAATTTTGAAGAGTGGGTTTCTCTATGTAAACCTAGCTGCCTTGGAAATGGCTCTGTTGACCAGACTGGCCTTGTGTTCATCGAGATCAACCTGCCCCTGCCTTGCCAATGTTCAGCTAAAGGTGTATATCGTCACCTTCCTGGCCTAATTATGTTATTAATTTGTGATAAGGGTTTGTCTCCATTTATTTGCTGTAGTGACAAATTTTATAATTTTCTGGTTTTGACCTGTTCTCACCAGGGCAATCATGGGAGTATCATTTCATGTTATTCTAACTCAAAATAGACATGAGAGTCCTGTAATTCAAACCCCAAACTACAGACTTGAGAATATTTTTAGATCTTCTGAAGTATGGGTTGATGACAGGAGGTTTAACTTTTTGATTAGGAAGCATATTTTCTAATACAATTTTCTCATAACATGACTACTTTCTTAAGTTGTAAAATAGCATTTTATCACTTCTTAGTCACTATTCTGTTGCTGTAGACAGACACTATAACCAAGGCAACTCTTATAGAAAAGCATTTAATTGAGGGCTCACTTGCAGCTCCAGAGGTTTAGTTCATGATCATCATAGCTGGGAACTTGGCAGCACATATGACCCTGGAGAAGTAGCTGTTAACTACATCCTGATCCACTGGCTGAGAGACAGCCTAGCCTGGGCTTCAGAACCTCCAACCTCAAACCTCCCAACAAGGCCATGCCCCGTAATCCTTCTCAAGTAGTACCACTCCCTGATGACTAAGCATTCAAGTATTTCTCTTTTATATATTACACAAATCTGAGAATAGGTAAGAATTTTCCTTTAAATATATTGTTGATCTCAGAACTGTACACCCTGGGCCCAGATGCTTATTTTTAGTAGGTATATTTCTGTTATCTAATTCAGTATATACTTACAGGTTTTCGAAGTTTCTGATTCTTCTTGACTCAGTGTCAGAAGTTCATATCTTTCTAAGAGTTTTCCATTTCATCTAAGACATCTAACATGAAGCAGAGTTTCCATCCCACTGAGCTGCAAATAGGGGTGGAGGCAGGGAAGAAGTGGGTCACAATTCAAATGTCACAAATTTTCACTCTTTTTATTGAATTTTTACAGACTTTCTTATATAATATTCTTTCCCTTCTCTTTTTTAGATGCCTTTAGGGTATTCTTCAGAGATTTTGAATGCTTACAAGTTTTTGACAAGTTCAGATGGTTATATAGCTTGGGTTGAGGGGCAAGTCTGTGGAGGTCCCCCACTCTGCCATCTGCAAATATAACTTGCATTGTACTTTTGTAAGAGCATAACTATGTCAGTCTCCACATTCCAGTGGATTTTTCTCATATTGAATGCCCCTTGCAAAGTTTGTTTCATTTTTTACTGCTGTTTTAAAATGTCAGGGCCTATGCTTGCTCAGACCTGAGGGTATGGGTAAGTTTGAAGGTCATGTACATTTCTAACCAGAAATTATTAAAAAATAACTGAAAACACCAAATCTTCAAAAACTCCTTCCTTTTGTTAATGAACTTGTATCAGTCAGAGTTGGCGTAACATAATACCATAGACTAGATGACTTAACCATTGTGTAGTTTGTTATTATTTGTTTTCCTTTTTTTGTGGGGCCTGCAATCCAGCACCCAAATTATCACAAAGTAAATTATTATTATAAGGAGACAGGATGAAGAGAGTGACTGGGAGGGAAGGAAGGGGGAAGGGAGTTTGAACAAGGGGATACATGGATAAAAAATTGAGCCTTTAGTCATAATAAAAAAATTTTGAAAAAAATTCAGTTTTGAAAAACAGGAAAAAAATAAATTCATGGCCTTAGCTTAACCTGCTTCTACCCAGCTTTTCTTAACTTATATTATCTTTTCTACCTTTTACCTCTGGACTTTTATTTTTTTATATTTGTATATCTTTTCTTTCCTCTTACTTTGTTGGTCCCTGGCTATGTTGCTATGTGATTGGCTCCTGGCATACTCCTTTCCTACTTTATTTGCTCATCTCTCCCTTTTCCTCTTTCAACTTATTCTCTTGGCCTCACAGCCCTGCCTATCCCTCTCATGCCTAGTTATTGGCTGTTCAGTACTTTATTAGACTAATCAGGTATTTTAGAAAGGCAAAATAACAAAGCTTCACAGGGTTAAAGGTTCAACATAAAAGAATGTAACACATATTTGCATCATTAAACACATATTTCACAGCATAAAGGAACGTAACATATCTTAAAATACTATGAAACAACACCAATATAAATATATTTTCTACATAAAGGTTGAGCTTCTTTTTATACTTTGTTATTGCTTGGGGAGTGCGTTGTGCAATGTGGCACAAAATAATCACAGCAATAGTTAGGCAGAGGAAGGCAAACCCCTGGATCAAAGTCAGGCTTATTTATGGAGAGAGTTCAAGGACAACTAGGGCTAGACAAATATACCCTATGTTGAAAAACAAAACAAAATTCACACAATATATTCTGATTCTTACTTTCCCTCCTTCAAATCTGTTTAGATCTTTCCCATCTCTTTACCCACCAAAGTCCTAATCTTTTCTTCTCTTCTTAGAAACCAAATAAGTGACCCAGACATTAACCCACACACCTATGAAGACTTGATTTTTGACAAAGAGGCCAAAAATATTCAATGGAAGAAAGATAGTATCTTCAACAAATGGTGTTGGCATAGCTGGATGGTAGTGTGTAGAAAAATGAAAATAGATCCAAGACTATCATCTTGCACAAAACTTAATCCAAGTACATCAAAGACCTCAACCTAAAACCAGCAACACTGAACTTCATAGAAAAGAGAGAAATACCCTCCAATGCATAGGCACAGTTTACCACTTTCTAAATATAATATAACACACTGGTTATATTTATATTAAATTAAATATGCAGACACTAAGAACAACAAGCAATAAGTGGAACCTTTTGAAACTGAAAAGCTTCTGTAAGGCCAAGGACACAGTCAATAAAACAAAATGACAGTGTACAGAATGGGAAAAGATTTATACCAACTTTACAAGTGACAGAGGATTGATCTCTAAAATATATAGAGAACTCAAGAAATTAGAGCCCCAAACCCTTAATACCTCAATTAAAAAATGGGGTTCAAAACTAAAAAGGGAATTCTCAGCAGCATTACAAATGGATGAAAGGCACATGAAAATGTGCTCATCATCTTTAGCCATCAGAGAAATGCAAATCAAAACAACTTTGAGATACCACCTTACACCTGTCAGAATGGCTAAGTTTAAAAACACAGATGACAGCCTATGCTGGAGAGGATGCAGGGCATGGGGAACACTCCTCCATTATTCGTGGGAGTGGAAACGGGTTCTGTCACTCAGGAATGCAGTATGGCAGTTTCTCTAAAAACTGGGAATCAATCTCCCCAAGGATCTAGTAATACCACTATTGGGCATATACCCTAAAGAGAGGCACATTTGCATCCCATAAGCATTAGCTCAAGTACGTTCATAGCAGCATTTTTTATAATAGCAAGAACCTGGAAACAACCTACATGCCCCTCAACTGAGGAATGGATTAACAAACTGTGGTACATCTACACAATGGAATACTACTTACTAGTAAGAAAAAATGATATTCTAAATTTTGCAGACCAATGGATGGATATGGAGATTATCCTCCTGATTATCACAATCCCAGAAATAGAAGCAGGGAATATACTCACTCATTAGTGGACTTGAGAGAGAGAGAGAGAGAGAGAGAGAGAGAGAGAGAGAGAGAGAAAGAGAGAGAGAGAGATCATTGTACACAAGATCTCAAGACTAGAACATAGCTAAATGACTCAATGCCTCAGTTTTGCATTCATAGCCTCTGGCAAAGGTGTAATTGTTGAGGAAAAACTTGTTTTCTTTAAGGGTCTGGCCACAGGGGTTAAATTGTGCTCCAGTAAATAAATGAGCCGCATGAATGGGTGGTTTTGTAAATGGGGAGATCATAAGAGTGGGCATGATTTTGAGAGGTCTGAAATCTGAGTTTGATGGGGTGCATGATGTTAAAACACCAAATAATATATATATATATATAAAGAAATAATATGATTAAAAAAGGATAAGAGAAATCTCATATAGATACATAAAATTTGCCTTCTTTGCTTTTTTTTATTACATGCTTCATTTTTCCTGACATGTGAAATACTAGCCCGTTTTCAGTAACATAACCCAGGAATATAGGCAGAAGTGAAAGTTAATGTCCTTTCAGAGTTTCTACTGAAATCATTATAAACATGTGAAAATTAAAATTGCTGTTTTTGCTGCTAGTACTGTCATTCATTCATACCTGAACAGTATTTGATGAAGGAAATGACAATGTGATTTTTCTAACTTCTACTATTGCTTCAACATTGAGAGAATGTTTTCAAGTGCAGGGGAAAAATAGTGCTCTCTTCTAGTGCTTCCTGAGTAGATAATTTTAGTTGGCTGAGGATACAGGGTAGTTGTGTGGTAACTGTATCTTAGTTCCCTACCATTATCTTTAGTTAAGATGTCAGTTCTAGCACAATTTATACTTTTGGTACATACTTACTTGTGAAGTCAGAAAATTTGCTTATAACATTGACTTTCAAAAATAACAAAGTGACCTAACTGCTTCATGGCCATCCTTTGAGGCAATGAGTTTCTACCAGGTTTTTTAACCATGCAATTGCTATACATGAAGACATGTACTTCTGACAGTTCTTAGTTCATATCATGTCCAAGACTTAAACGGCCATACCATGAGCAGAGTAAGGTCCACAAGGCCTCAGCCTTACACAAAGAACTACAGGTAACCAATAAAATCTGTAATTTGGAGAAGTAGCATTTCTTTGGAAGTGTATACCAAATGGCTGTCGAGTGTCAAACAGTAAGATCTGAAAACATTATAAAATAAACTCTATGTACTGAACAGGTTATTATTTAAAATATATGTATTAATGAACATAATGTATAAACTTATGTGATTGTAACAACTAATGAAATATAGGCATAAATTTAAAGAAAATAAAGTCTATGAGAAGCTTGAGAGGAAAAAAGGGAAAGGAGGAAATGATGTGATTGTAATATAAAAAAATAAAGGAGATAAGCAAAAGAGTTGGCATAAGATTTTTTATTTATTTATTTATTTACCTTGGTGTTTGCCTGGAACTGGAACTACAGACAGTTGTGAGCTGCCATAGGGGTGCTGAGAATTGAACTGTGGTCTTCTGGAAGAGCAGTCAGTGCTCTTAACTGCTGAACCATCTCTCCAGCCCGGTATAAGACTTTTACAATGTCTCAAGAGCAGGGGAAAAAAGCATAAGTTTCTTTGATAACAAAAAATCAGAGTGAACATTTGTTTTTTTTTTATCTTTTAATGAGCATCTTTATTAAAGCAAGGTTCACAGCTTTGACTTTTAAAAAATTGAAGCATCTAGTAGAAGATACTTAAGAGGTTCAGGGGCAAAGCTTATCTTAAATCAGACACCTAAATTTGTCCCTATTTCTTAGTCACCTTCATGCCACAGTTACCAAACACCTCCCTACACACTGCATTAAGAATAGCTGTTGTCCTTCAGGCAATATTGAGAATATTATGTACTGGTTAAGAACTTATGTATAGATAAGAAAGTATCACAGATTGGGTTGGGGGGACATGAGAACTGCTGATTTCACTGAGGACAGGTGGAATTAAACACTTTTATTTTCTAGCTATAGAAATAAAACTAACCTTTTCAAAAATTCTTTAAAATCAATTTTGTTTTTCATCCTTTCAATAGTTAATAAACACTTCCTGTGAAACAATCCAGTAGGGCGCACATGGCAAGATGTGGAAAGGACTGTGCTAAAAGTAATTTGCTTCTGCAATGGCAATGACTAAGAAAGTCCAATATATTAACAATGTGAGATTTTTATAACTTGATACAGAGAAAAGGGCTGAGGTGCATGCCTGGTGGTGCATTCCTGGAACCCCAACACTTTTAAAGGAATGGGACTTGCTTGAACTGCACAGTGAGTGGCCAGTTAACTCAAGTGACATAATGAGATGCTGTCTCTAATCCCATCACCTCCAAAAGGAAAAAGGACTAGTTTCTGAAGAAGGATGAGAACATATCAGAAACAAGAATAATTCCTTCTTAAGAGTTTAGATTAGAAGAAGTATCTTATAAAAATTATTGTTTCCTGCCAACAAAACACTAGACTAGAAAAATAGCACTTCTGGGCTTACTGGAAAGAAAACTCACACAATCAATAAAACTTAAGTGGGCAGATTTAAAGTTACACTTGATTGAAAGTTTCCAATTATGAAAATTTGACTCCATAATTAAACAGTTAACATGATATCCCCCTCCCTTTTCTACTTTAACTCTCAAGATTTACTTTTCTTTTAGAAGCAAAATGACTCCACAGAGAGAATACATTCAAAATAGAAATTGTTTTACTCTTCATGAATTTCCTGAGTATAAAAAGTGCTGCAAAAAGTTATGCTGAGAATTTAGAACATGCATTAGAGATCTCTGCTGTTGTAGCCATTAGAACTCTCAGCTTAGAAAACACAGCCAGCAAAATACTTGATGCATTTAAAATCTTGATCACAGACAATCACATCTGATTTCTTTTCTTTAGCTACAATTTTTGAATGTGAAGCACTTCTCAAAGAACATTTTCTGTTATTCATGGAATTTTGAAAAGAAATTTATTTTCCCATGATAATTATACAAGCAGATCAAGCCCTTTCTATGAGTAAAACCTATGCAATACATGCAATTTTACTCAGGAGAGCAGTGTTCTTTTTATCTGCAATTTTATTTTTCCAAAGTTCAGTTATCCACAGTCAAACATGGTCTGAAATATCAACTGAAAGTTCCAGAAATAACTAGCACATAAATTTTAAATTGTATGCTATTCTGAGTAGCAGGGTTAAAGTTTCACTCTCTTGCTCAGTTCTGCCCAGGACATGACTCATTCCTTTAATGTGTAAATCCTAAATGTTCTCACCATGTCCTTTAAGAATTTAAGAGTTCTCCTGGGTAGTGGACCACTATTGTCGTATCACAACACTCTTAGTCAAATCACCCTCACTTTAATTAACCATGACTTCCAAGTGCTAAAGTGCGGACGGAACTAAGACATCCTTTAGGTTTATATGGCAGCACACAGAAAGGAGAAGGCAGAATGTGTATATGTTCAAGTCTGACCTACAACTTTAGATATCTATTGACAATCTTAGAGCTTATCCACAGCAGAAGGAAGGAGTATACTAATTCTAACATGATGATGATAGAATATCTATACATTGGTACAATCAACCAATTTGGTCCTAAAGAAGTTTATGAAATAAAAATAAAACAATGTAAGATGATAAAAATAAGTCCAAGATTTACATTTGTGAAACTCTGTAATTTTGTGTAACTAAGGATATTTGTTAAAATGTGGTAATGAAAAATGTAATATGTAACTGAGTCATCAGATAAGGTGTGCTATAAAGATTATGAGAGGGAAACTAATAAAGCGCAGTGAATGGGGCCAAAAATTGGGAACTACTATTACCCATCACTCTGAGTAAGGGGTTCTCTGCACAAATCTTTACCAAATGAGAAGGATTGTCCAAAACTATTATTTAGTCAGATAAAATGATAAAAGGAAGTATCAAAACTGAAACAGATGGAAAGATGTCTAAAGTAGTAATCAATTTTAAACTTATGATAATTGAATATTAATTATTCAATATACATTTATAAACCAATAGTGCTCCTTGTTTTTATTGTTCCTTCTAAGTTTACTTTCATTTTTACTTAGAATTTATATAGAAAAACTGTACATTATCATGCTGTAGTGGCAAGTATATTAATACCTGTAAAGATGGTGAAATATTTAAAACTCTTCAACAATTTACTATGTATTTATGGTAGAAACATCTGATATCCTTTCTCTAAGCTTTTACAAAATATACAGTACAGATCTATGGTTACTCTTCTGTAGAATAGAAGATGACAATTCATTTCTTTTAGCTAATTATACCTTAGTGTCTCTTAGACAAATTTTATGCTTATCATGTTATTACAAGCAAATGCAAATGTTTTGGTAAGATGTTCACATTTTTATTTATCTTTAAGAATTCATGTTGTGTACACTCATTTTAAGCCTATACAATAATTTTTTTCTATAATATTTTTATTTAAAATAAATGACACTGAAAAATATTGGGAACATAATAAGTATAATGAAGATAGAAATGAATAGATATGCTGAAGATTTATCTATGTACATAAAGACAAGAGGCTGATAAAAATCAATTGGAAATGAAAGTCTAAGTTCAGAAGCAGAGACTGATCGATTACCATAGGGTCCTTTGGTTTTCAAATGAATGTAGAGAGCTCTATTATATGGGCCAAAAGTCAATAATCATAAGAATCAAGATCCGAAAGAATTTTATTTAATCTACTATGTGAGTCTAGTGAATCAAGATCAGAATCCTGATTGACAACTATTAATACCAACTCATAAAATTTAAATTTTGAATTTATAAACTTAAAAAGGGTTGAAGATTTATGTTTTTAGGGTATCCTAAAATTATATTTTGTAAAAATATATGAGAAGCAGTAGTAAGCCTGAAGCAAACACTTGAACAGGCTGTACCCATCACTAAATGCCATCACTAAGTCATCCTTGAATAGGAAAAAAAAAATATCTTTCTTCCAGATGTGAATTTGCAAGGAAATTTGTCCAATTCTTATCCTTTATTCATGGATTAAATCTGAAAATGTTCATCAGAAATCCTGTGTGCTAAAGGCTTGTTTAAACTGGTTGTGCTACTGGGAAGTGAAAATCAGGGGAGGGCTTTTATCTCATCGATGCTTTAACTTACAAATATAATATATTGATTCTGAGTAAGCTACTGGGAGATGGGCCTGATAGAAAGAATTAAATCATGCAGGTATATCTTTGAAAGGTATGTCTATTTCTAGACTCTTGTATCCATTTCCTGGGCTGAGATGTTCCCTTTTGCTATATCCTTTTGCCAAAGATTTCTACCTTGCCCAGATCCAAAGCCAGACAATTGTAGCCTGAAACCTCCATAGCTATGAGTCAAAATTGGACTTGCCTGGAGTGAATGCTGAACTAATCCACCTTGGGACCTCTTGCTCTTTCTGAGGAGGGCATGGGGGATGGGGGAAAGGAGAGAAGAGAGACTGACTGGGAGGGGTCAGGAGGGGGAAGGGAGTTTGAACAAGGGGATACATGGATAAAAAATGAGACTTTATTCTATAGAAAAATAGAAATGTTTATTCTTTAAGTTCTTTGATAGGAGAATGTCAAGGAAAGCTAACAACTTTAGTTCAAATTGCAACTGTAGTCAATTTAAATCATATTCTACTAAAATATAAACAAAAACAAGATTCTATTCCACAAGTTAGAGGGGCCAGCTAGTGTAAGCCAGAAGCTGTGAGAATACCATAGCATATTTTTCTTTATGTGCCTAATCAACAGCTCTAAAACATGTTTAGGAAGGTTAGAAATTACAAAACCACAAAAAGCTAGTAGTTAGTATGACAATAGAATGACTCTTAGAGCACGAGAAAGAAGAACTAGTAGGCCACCTCCAGATCATTGCTCTCTATTCTCTGTTCCAATCCAATCCCCAGTCTCATCCCTAGCTCTGTAGACTATCTGCTGTGGCCTCTGCTCACTATCTGCACATATTGCTGGGGGACTAATTAGATCCTGAGGAATAGCCTGTTTTCCTCCCTTCTTTGACTCCCTCAGTATTCCCATATATCTTTCACATTTCTAAGTATTAACTACCAATACCTATAAACAAATTTCACCTGAATTCCTAGTGGAAATAACTAGAAGGACCCCAGAACATTGCTGCAAGACAGCATATCGTCACCACACCATCCTAAGAACCAGAGAGGGCAAGAAATAAACACTTACCCAACAGTGACAAGATCAAATATGAGCACTTAGAATTCCAATCATTCCAAAAGCAGATACATGAAAACACAGTCAATAACAGCCAGGAAGATATGTCTCCACTAGAGGTCAGCAACACTACCACAGTAGACCCTGAGAATTATATCATAGCTGAAATACAAGACAAAGTCTTTAAAAATAAGATAAAAATTATTTAAAGAGAAAATAAAATAATATTGAAAGAAATCTGTGAAAACACAAAAATAGGAAAATATGAATCAAAACTTTAAGACATGAAATTGGAAATAGGACCAAAAAAGAATGCTCAAACTGAGGGAAATGTTGGATGAAAATTTAGAAACTTGAGCAGGAGCTTCAAAGGCAATCCTTACCAACAGAATACAAGAGATGAAAGAGAGACTCTTAAACATTGAAGACATAAAACAAGAAATGGTTATCTTGGTTGTGGCGAGCCACTTTCTGACCTGCAGAATGATGAGTCACCACATGCACAATTCTTCTCAGATCACACTTTATTGGAGTACAGCTCAGTTGAGGAAGAATGGTGGAAGAAAGACCCAGTGCCTGAAACGCAGCCTGCTTATATAAGAAAACTCAGACGTGTGTAGCGATATGATTGGTGCCCAAAGTAATGCCTCATTAGCATATGGTTAGTGATAGATCCAAAGTAATGCCTCATTAGCATATAGCTGGTGATAGGTGGTAAGGAGTGCCAAATTATCATAATCAGGGATCACATTGGATAGGTAACTACTCAGCACCTAATTAGCATCTGGGGAACATGATGCAATGTTCCAGCAAGTTGCACAAGGGCCAACCATGCCCTACATCTCCCCCTTTTTGTTTTTCTAAAGGCATAGACAGGATATAGCCCATACAGGTATTCACCTCATGATGTGTCCACGGCTCGAAGGCAGTTTCCTGCTGCCAGGATCCCCAAGACGCCTTCCTGCGTGTAAGGCCAGTGAGGGCGGCAGAGTGCAAAGGCCGTCTCAGAGGAGAATGACTCCCTATAGAGGTTCAATGGCAGCTAAAGCCTCTCTGTGCAAGGGCAATCATTATACATCTCTAAGGGCGGAGAGCCAGGCTGCAGGGGAGTGCCCTGCATCAATAGCCAAGAGTGCCTGAGTGAGTAGGACCTTTTCATGATGCGCTCTGATGCGAATAAGGCAAACCACCCAGAAGCAAAAAAAACAACCCCAAATAAACAGCAGACTGCAAAGACTCCCATTCCCACCCACTCCTTGAAAAATGAAAGGGCAGAAGTGAGCCAAGAAATAAAGTCCCCCAGGCTCCAATCTTGTAGCATTCAAATGTGTGATCTGGAACTTTTGCTTAAGGATCATCTTTTTGGCCTCCATCGACCAATTCCCACTTAAAAATTCTTAAATTCTTCGACTTTCATTCAAAGCATCTGAAGCAACAAGATGGGTAACACAAACATGGCCTAATTTCTGTACACAGCCCACTTGTATTAGGCCATATACATCTTCAATAACATCTTCTAGTAAATTTACTCTTTCGTTGGTGACAAGGATACCACTCAGAAATTGGGAATAAAACTGTGCTTGCTCCTCTAAAATTTGTGAAGTTTGAGCCACAATATCATTAATTTCCTGGGCAGACTTTACTTGGCTGGCCATGGCTACACCTGCAGTAACTGCTGTAGTTGCTGAAATGGCAATGGCAGCCATGATAGCGGCCATAATGCTGAAGTTCCTCTTATGGCATAACAGACTCACCATAGGGAACTGCTCTGTGTCAGCTTCCAAAGACATGGGGACAAAGGTAGGCATTCTAACAACTACTGCTGTAGTCACCACTGATGCTTTGCAACACTCTGCCAACCAACAACTGCCTGAAACGGTGCAGTTTTTACTAGAGTTAATCAAGAGAAACATAAAAGGTGACTCCAAACACACCAAAGCTGCTGAGCCAGTGTAATTGCTAACCTCATTGTTATAAGATGTTAATTTCAATTTCATCCTTGTTCCATTACCTGACTTCACCACACCTGACACATTATAAACCTTACCCAAGGATTCTTGCAAGTTCACAAGAGCAGAAACATCCGCACTGGCCCTTGCCTCATTAATCAATACCCAGGAAATGAATGGCCATCCTTCAGTAAACCAAGTTGTGTTATCAGATTTCTCAACATTTTCCATATAGGGCCTCAAGCCAGGAGAAAATGCAAATGCCGGACTAAGCTGTTTATTTCCCCAAGTTCTATCTTGGCAGGAAGTGAAGGTAGGAAAACTACTTATAAATAGTTGACAATAGGGAGCAACTATAGGTCTTGTGGTATTTTGTCTGTTCTTCTTATTGTTATGTAATGGAACTATCCCTTCATGAATCAGGATCATGGTGGTCACATTCACCTCATAATTTCCATTAACATCTGATCCTGTGCCAGAGGTGGAACCAGTAGCTATCTGTCCCAAAGCCTTAGTTAACATATGCACAGGAGCTTGATGGTCCTTTAGGAGGTTTACCCAATAAGTCAAGTTTTTTCTGGCTAAAAATACAGTCATCATTCTCTTTAAGACTAAAACAAAGTGACTGATTCAAATTAATATTACTGGCATTATATTCTGCCCAATCCGTGGAAAGGGACTGGGCACAAGGGACATCCAATTCACATGAAGTGGAAAATATCGTAGGGAGAACTCTGGACTGAGCATGGACTGGCATAGATAATGACCAGGTCCAACTAATCCCCCAGAGCATCATCTTTTCTGCCTGAATCAGGGGGAAGATGGTCAGGAGTGTCCATATCAGTGTCATCCTTAGGGTTGTCCTCAACACGTCTCATCAATCTTGATGGCACCCAGACTGGTTCCTGATTCTGTGGAGAAACACATAATGATCCCCTGGATTGAATCATAACGTGATCTGGGCCTTGCCATTGATTAGAAAGTACATCCTTCCACAAAACTTTGCCTTTATTGTTGGGTTCTGATGTCATATGACGTTCGGCAACGGTTTCATTTTTATCATTTAAATTTAGAAAATTTATAGTGAATAAAGCAAGAGAGAGCCTTTGTTTGGGGGTGCAATTCTCTGCTATTCCCACTTTTTGTTTTTGCAGGAAGTCCTTGAGCGTACGATGTGCATGCTCTATTATCCCTTGCCCTTGTGGAATATAGGGCACGCCTGTGATATATTTCACTTGCATTTTGTGACAAAATGGGCAAAACTCTTAGATGCATAGGTTGGCCCGTTTTCTGTTTTCAGTGTATTGGGTTTGCCCCAAGTGGCCCAAGCTTCAAGGCAGAGGGTAATGACATTGTGAACCCTTTCCACAGAAAGAGGTATAGCGTGCATTACCCCAGAACATGTATCAATGGAGACATGCACAAACTGAAGCTTTCCAAAAGATGGAACATAGGTAACATCCATCTGCCAAATTTCAAGTGGAAAAATGCCTCTGGGATTAACCCCTATTTTCTGAGCAGGCAAGAATTGCACACAAGCAGAAGAGCTTTTCACAATATTCCTAGTTACCTCCCTAGAAATTTTAAATTTAGTTCTTAAAACAGCAGATGAAACATGGTATAAGTTATGAAACTCTCAGACTTGTGTTTCAGAGTGCAATGCCTCAAAAGCACATTGCCAGATCAACTTGTTCATTGGCTTTTGCCATAGGACGAGGTAACAAAGAGTGAGCCTGGATATGGGTAATATAAAAGGGATTGTATCGATGCAAAATCTCC
>PVIH01004130.1:134325-146590 GCA_004025045.1 Sigmodon hispidus
TACCATACTAGAGGGTTTAATATAGGAAACAATTTCTAAATTTTTAACAGCATTCACCACATATGATGAATCAGATACCAAATTAAAAGACTCAGGAAAACATTTAAAAACCTCTAAAACTACTTGGCATTCTACTATTTGGGGAGCATTTGGACGGCACTCAACAGTTACAGGTGAGCCTCCTTGTACCATGTAGGCTCCCTTCCCAGTCTTAGACCCATCCATGTAGATGGTTAAGGCATTGCTCAATGGTTGTTCCCTGGTGATCCAAGGGAAAACCACAAACTGCTGAACTATGAATCTTAAAAGTTCACTCTTGGGCAAATGATTATCAATTGTACCAGAAAAGGCACAAACCAATATAGCCCGTTCTGAGGTGGTGGCAGCCAATATCTCTACTTGTTCTTTTGTATAAGGGACTATAAGTCAGTGAGGTGTCTTGGCAAAAGATGTAATAGATTGTTTAATGCCTAGTAATGCAACCTCAGCCGTCATGGATTGATAGTGGGACAAGGTTCTCATTCCTGTAGATTTAATATGAATCCACAGTAGAGGCCCTTCTTGCCAAAGAACATCAGTTGGAAAGCCTAACATGGGGAGGATACACATCCAAATGGGCTTGGATTCATCACAGCACACCAACTGTGCCCTAGTAATTGCTTGCTCTACCTTTTGAAGTGCTATCTGAGCCTCTGGGGTTAACTGGCATGGGAATTAAGATCTGGGTTTCCCTCTAAAATATCAAATAAGGGTTTAAGCACAAAGCAAGTTAATTTAAAATATGATCGAATCCAATTTATATCCCCAAGCAATGTTTGAAAATCATTTAAAGTCCTTAATGTTTGGTCCTAATTTCTATCTTTTGTGGTCTAACATGGGCATTCTGATTAATAGCTCCTAAAAATTCAATAGCTCCTCCCTTCTGTATCCTCTCTGGAGCAATAAATACACCTTTATCTTTTAATTCCTTGGTTAACAAACTTAATGCTAATTCTAACAATTCCATAGAAGGGGCTGCAAGCAAAATATCATCCATATAATGTACAATTCTAACACAGGGAAACTTATCTCTTACTGACTGTAAAGCTCTATCTACATAAAGTTGACACATTGTAGGACTATTGGCCATACCTTGAGGAAGAACTACCCACTGATATCACTTATTGGGCTGTTTGTGATTAATAAAAAGAAAAGTAAAAGCAAATCTTTCCTTATCCTGACTATTTAGGGGAATGGAAAAGAAACAATCTTTAATATCTACCACTACAACAGACCAGTTCTTTGGAATAGCTGTTAAAGCTGGTAGAGCCCTCTAAATGGGCCTCATGACTTGCATTTGTTGATTTATTGGGCACAGATCGTGAAGTAAGTGCCATTTTCCTGATTTCTTTCTGATAACAAATATGGGAGTATTCCAGGGAGACTGCAAGGGCTCTAAGTGCCCCAGCTGTAACTGTTCTTGAACCAACATAGAGGCTGCTTCCAATTTTTCTTTCAACAGAGGCCACTGAGGTACCCACACAGGTGCAGTGGTCATCCATGAGATAGGAATCATAGGCTCAGTAGCCCCTGTGAAAAACACAAACTTTGCCGATTGGCGTTTCCTTGAGCCTCTATTGGTGTGGTAATGCCTTGTAAATTACGCCCTAACCTTTTGCTAGGAACAAACCCTGATGTAATCATGATATTTTTTGCTGTGTCAGAATAATCATTAGTAAGTTGTAGATTCATTTGACTCTGGATATCCCTGCCCCATAGATTGATTGACAGTCCTTCAAGTACAAAAGTCTGAAACTTCCCCTTTTGGTTCTCTGTTTTCCATGTCAATTCCTTAGAGCTAATTCTAGGGGCATCTGCATAACCTAAACCTTGAAAGGTCTGCGAAGATGCAGCATATCTGCACTCCATGCTGGCAGCCCATTGGCAGCGTTCTTCTGGGCCTGACTATGTGCCAGATCAGTCACAATTGACTTCCAGTCTATATATTGCCCCATAGTTAAGCAGGCTCTGGCAATGTCTTACCAATCAGTGGGTGTTAAGGCATTGCATGTAAGGCACTGCAGTAACATGATGGTATAGTTGGCAGCTACACCATCTCTTTTTGCTGCCACTGCAAGGTCTTTTATAATCTTATGATCAATTACTTCATAATATCGGCCATGTGTGGCTGGATTCTCAAACACAGGGAAGGCTGTGGTCACCCCAGACCATGCTTCCTGGGGGATGAATGTGCATCCCAACTTGTTCCCTAAAGGAGGGGGAGCAGTAGCTCAAGCCTTTGTGAGATTGAAAGGTGGTGATCGGCCAAGCAGCGGGGGATCATAGCATTCTTGCTCATAGGCTGCAGCTGCCTCCTCTATATTTTCCTCCTCCTCAGGGTCTAGCTCATCTTGAGATATATATAAATCTTTAAATTCATCTAGGACTGGGTATAGTCCTGGCACTGGTTCTGAATTTTTCTTTTCCTTTTTCTTTTTCTTAGGCCTATCTTTTGTAGTCCCTGCACATCCATTTTCTGATGCGCTATCCTGGCATATACTGAGAGCCTTACATCCTTGCTGAATAATGTCCTCATATTTCCCATCTTTTAGGCAATAATGGATCATATGCCATAGCGGAAGGGTGCCTCGGGAAAGTGTTCCCTCAGTGTTGCATTTCTCTAGATCCCTGCCAAGTTTTTCCCACCATGGAATAGTCAAACTGCCTGACACCCTGAACCACGGAGCACTGCTTTCGATATTTTCCAGCAACTGGCTTATGGCTCTGTGGGAAAGCTTTAGCCCTCGGCTACTCAATATAGCCTGAATAGGCTCATGGAACTCAGTTGTGGAGTCAGCAGACAATTTGTTCCCCATCTTGTGCTCTGATCTACAAGTGGCTTATTAGATTAGACACATGTTTGATTTATCGCATGGCCAGGGAAGGCACTCCTTGCCAAGTTGGTGGCACCGTAGCTACAAGCAGGCAAGAAAAATCAGGACAACTATGATGAAAAAAAGTGCAGCAAAGATCTCAGGCTCTAGACCTCCCAGGAGCACCCGCATACCTGGATGGACTACTCACGGACGGTCCACTCTGTCGAGTTCTGAATTGGTCTTCCGTGCAGGGCACAAAGAGTCCTGGGTTTCAGCACCACTTGTGGCTAGCCGCTTTCTGGCCTGCAGAATGACAAGTCACCACATGCACAATTCTTCTCGGATCACACTTTATTGGAGTACAGCTCAGTTGAGGTAGAATGGATGAAGAAAGACCCGGTGCCTGAAATACAACCTGCTTATATAGGGAAACTGGGACACATGTAGCGATATGCTTGGTGCCCAAAGTAATGCCTCATTAGCATATGGTTGGTGATAGGTCCAAAGCAATGCCTCATTAGTATATAGCTGGTGATAGGTGGTAAGGAGTGCCAAATTAGCATAATCAGGGATCACGTCGGATAGGTCACTACTCAGCGCCTAATTAGCATCTGGGGAACATGATGCAATGTTCCAGAAAGTTGCGCAAGGGCCAACCGCGCCCTACACTTAGTATAGGCAGAATTTTTTATTTCTTCACACCAGTTTCCAAATAACCAACACAGAGTCTACATATTTATTATAAATGCTGAGCCAATAGAATAGATTACAGTTATTTTTTAGCTAGCTCTTATACCTTAAAATAACACACATTTCTTTTCTAAATTCCACTGTATGGCTCATGACATGTTACCTCATTTTCTCCACATATTTCAAATGCATCTTGCTTTAGATACCCAGTCTCTTTCCTTCTTCACAGCATTCTATTAGTTTGGGTATTTTTTCCTACCCAATATTATCTACCCTCCCACTGAACCTCTATCTCCCCAACTCCCTGTCCCCTCCTCAGAAAAGCAAGAGGAAGCAAGGTGGATTAGTTCATGATCCACATTAGGCAGATCTGCTTTTCTCACCCCAACATCAAGACTGGGTCAGGTGTTCCTCTGGAGGGAACTGGCTCCAAGGTGCAAGTCCAAGGTGCTTCAGATCCCAAGATGTTCAGTGGTTGTGGTTTGCAGCTTGGGTATTCTTTATTTTTTGTTTAAAGTCCACTAATGGGTGAGTACAATCTCTGCTTTACTTTCCGGGTTTGTGATACCTCACTCAGTAGGTTATTATCCAAATCTATCCATATGCCTGCAAATTTTAGGATATCATTTTTTCTTACTGCTGAATAGTACTCCATTGTGTGGATATATCACAGTTTGTTAATCCATTCTTCAGTTGATGGGCATCTAGGTTGTTTCTAGGTTCTTGCTGTTATGAATAATACTGCTATGAACATAGTTTAGCTAGTGCTTTTGAGTTACAAATATGCATTTTAGGGTATATGTCTAATAGTGATATTGCAGGATCCGTGGGGAGCTTGATTTCCTGTTTGCTCTGAAACCCCAATGCTGCATTCCAGAGTGGCAGAACAAGATTACACTCCCACCAACAATGTGGGAGTATTCCACTTCCTCCACAACCTCTCCAGCATAGGCTGTCATCTGTGTTTTTAATCTTAGTCATTCTGACAGGTATAAGGTGGTATCTCAGAGTTGCTTTGATTTGCGTTTCTCTGATGGATAATGATGGTGAGCACTTTTCAACTGCTTTTCAGCCATTTGTAATTCTTGTGCTGAGAATTTCATTGTTAGTTCTGAGCCCCATTTTTTGATTGGGTTATTCAAGTTTTTGGGCTCTAGTTTCTTGAGTTCTCTGTATATTTTAGAGATCAGTCCTCTGTCACTTACAGGGTTGGTGAAAATCTTTTTCCATTCTGTAGGCTGTCATTTTGTCTTATTGACTTTGTCCTTGGCTTTATAGAAACTTCTCAGTTTCAGGAAGTACCACTTATTAATAATTGTTTGGAGTGTCTGTGCCACTGGTGTTATGTTTAAGAAGTGGTCACCTGTGCCAATTCTTGGAGGGTATTTCCCACTTTCTTTTCTATCAAGTTCAATGTGGCTGGGTTTATGTTGGGGTCTGTGATCCATTTCAATTTGAGTTTTGTACAGGCTGATAGGCTTGAATCTATTTGCATTTTCTTTTTTTCTTAAAAAGGTGTTTATTCATTTTCTCTTTACAGAACTCTATAATATTTCTAAAGGATATTTTAAGGTCTTTGCTTTGTACTTAAGGTATCTTGAAATTCTAGGCCATACTGTGGTAGGGTTGCTGGACTCTAGCGAAGACATCCTAACTGTTAATGTGATTTTAGGATTGTTTCTAGGAATGTGGTCTTGGGATGATTTTGATTTTTGGTGCTGATATCTGGTCTTTTCTTTGTTGTGTGAATTATTTTTGTTCCTTGGTTTTATTGCCTCTCTGGTTCTTAGGAAAGTGTAGTGGCTGTGTGTTGCTTGGAATAAAATTCTTCTGGGATCCTTCTATTTGTGGCCTTTCAGTGTTCTAGGAAAACTATGTTTCTAGGTATCAGGAGGTGATACTTAGAAATGGGTATGGGTATGAAGGGAGGGGCCAAGGGTGATGGATCCACAGAAGGAAGAAAGCAGTGTGTTTCATTAAGATCTGTTCAGTCCTCTGTGAATGAGGGCAGAGTAAGGAGAGGCCACAACAGGTAGTCTGCTGCAGAGCTGAGGATAAACCTGGGTGGCTGGATTTGAAGGAGAGTTGGGAGAGTGCAGATCTGATGCTTGTCCACCTTCTTCACTATCCTACTTGCTTCTCTGGCAGGTCTTAGTGTAAGGTTCTTAAGGAATGTCTGCTGGAGTTAGCAGCTGGGATAATGGAATGAATGGGGAGAAGGGTTTGAGGTTGAGATCTGCATGGTCCACTGGAGATGGGACCACAGAGGAGGGGGAGGCTTCATCAGGCAATCTGCTACAGAGTTGGGATAAGACTGGGGAACTGGATGTGGAGGCAAGGAAGAACAGTGAAGATCTGCAGATAACCTATAGGCTTTCTTTGCAGGAGTGTCAAAACAGTTTTAATTTGTGTTTTCTGATGGTTAAAGATGTTAAACATCCAAAAATAATACTTCTCAGTCTATCTGTTTTCTTTAGAACTCTGTTTGGTTCCACGTCCCATTTCTTTTATTTTTTTTCTTTCTTTTGGAAAGGATATTCAGGGCAGGGTTTCTCTGTGTAGCCTTTGCTGTCCTGGAAATCTGTAGACCAGGTTCACCAAACTCAGAAATCTATCTGGTTTTGTTGCCTGAATGGTGAAATTAAAGGCATGCAGCATCATTGCCTGGCCATATCTCATTTTTTAATTGTTTTATTTTCTTGATGTCTAGTGTTTTTTTCTTATTTTATATACTAATCTTTTGTCAGTTGTGTAGTTGGTAAAGATTTTTCCCATTCTTTATGTTGTATCTTCACTTAAATGATAGTGTCCTTTGCTGACCTTCAGGAAACTACTAGCATTATTCTACACACTACCATGTAGCTATGCCAACACCATTTGTTAAAAATACTACCTTTTTTCCATTAAATATTTTAGGTCTCTGTCAAAGATCAGGTGTTCATAGGTGAGTGAGTTAATGTTGGGATCTTCAATTTGATTCCTTTGATCCACAAGTCTGTTTGTATATGTATGTATGTATGTGTATATATATATATATATATATATGTATATATATATGTGTACATATATATACTTTTGTTTTTTGAAAATCAACATGAAACTTATACAAAAATGTTAAACATGGGGCTAGAGAGATGGTTCAGAGATTAAAAGCACTGACTGTTCTTCTTGAGGGCCAGAGTTAAATTCCCAGCAATCACATGGTGGCTCACAACCATCTATGATGATACCTGGTGCCCTCTGCTGTATACTGTATACTTAATAACAAGTAAATAAATTTTTTAAAAAAGCAAAACACTCATAATAGCTAGAAAATAGAAAACCCATACAGTAATAACAATTCTTTTTTCTCTAAATGAATGAAACATGAAAAATAAAATCTAAAGCTCCTCAAGCCAGGTTAGACTCTGCTACAGATGAAGAAAGCACAGTAGATCACAGCTAATGCCCATAGATGCACTATGGCCACCACAAATTTCCGCTAAGCGATCCTTCTACAGTCAAACGAGAAGTTTCATTTTGTTTCGTTTAGGGTGTGTGTTTTAAATCACATTATTCACTCATTGTTTTTCAATGAAAAAAGAGTGTTTTTGCTTAAAGTCCACTAATAAGTGAGAATATCTACTAATCCTTCTGGGTTTGTAAGACAACACTCAAGATACTTTTCAAATATGTCCATTTATGTGAGAATTTTAAAATATCATTTTTTCTTACTTTTGAATAGTACTCCATTGTGTAGATGTCCCATAGTTTGTTAATCAATTATTTTGTTGAGGGCCATCTAGGTTGTTTCTAGGTTATGGCTATTACAAATAATGCTGCTATGAACATAGTTGAGCTAATGCTTTCGGGGTGGGAATATATGCCTTTAGGGTATATGTCCAATAGTGGTATTGCTGGATGCTTGGGAAGAGTGATTCCCAGTTTTCTGAGAAATGTACATATTGCATTCCAGAGTGGCTGAACAAGTTTCTACTCCCACAACAATGTAGAAGTGTTCCCCTTGCTTCACATCTTCTGCATCATAGGCTGTCATCTGTGTTTTTGATCTTAGCCATTCTAAGTATAAGGTATAAGGTAGTCAAGGTTATTTTAATTTGAATCTCCCTGATGGCTAAAGACATTGAGCATTTTTTCAAGGGCCTTTCAACCATTTGTAATTCTTCTGCTGAGAATTCACTTTTTAGTTCTGAACCCCATTGTTTTGATTGGGTTATTCAGGGTTTGAAGCTCTAGTTTTTTGAGTTCTCTATATATTTTAGAAATCAATCTTCTGTCACTTGTAGGGATAGTAAAATCTTTTCCTATGCTATAGGCTGTTATTTTATCTTATTGACCATGTTATTGGCTTTACAGTAGCCTCTCAGTTTCAGGACGTCCCACTTATTGATTGTTGTTCTTAGAGTCTGTCCTACTAGTGTTAAATTTAGGAAGTGGTCACCTTTACCAATGCATTGGAGGGTATTTCCCACTGTCTTTTCTATCAAGTTCAGCATAGATTGTTTTATGTTGATGTCTTTGATTCACTTGGATTTGAGTTTTGTGTCGGGCATTAGGCTTGGATTAATTTGTGGTTTTCTACATACTACCATCTAGTTATGAAAATAAAATTTGTTGCAGATATAGTATATTTTTTATTGAATATTTTTGACTTCATTGTCAAAAATCAGGTGTTTATAGGTGTGTGAGTTAATGTCTGGGTCTCCAATTCTATTACATTTATTCACAAATCTGTTTTTTTTCCCAGTACTAGACTGTTTATAATAATGTAGCTCTATAGTGTAATGATGTTGGGTGATCCCTCTGAGGTTCTTATATTGAGCAAATTTCTTTCTTTTTGTATTCCTGGCTTTCTTGTTATTCAAAATGAAATTGATTATTTTCTTTCTTTTTTTTCTTATGAATTAAGTCTCATTTTTTATCCATGTATCCCCTTGTACAAACTCCCTTCCCAGTCCAACCTTTCTCAGTCACCCTCTTCTCCCCATCTCCTTATTTCCTTCCCAGGAAGGACAGAGGTCATAATGTCTCAAGGTTGATTAGTTCAGCATCCACTCAAGGCAAATCCACTTTCCTCATCCCAACATCAAAACTGGGCAAGATGTTCCTCTGGAGAGAAAGGGCTCCAAGGTGCTCATCCAAGTTGCTTTAGATTCCAAGATGGTCAATGGTTGTGGTTTGTAACTTGAGAATGTGTGCTTTTTGCTTAAAGTCCACAAATGAGTGAGTACATCCCTGTTAATCTTTCTGATTTTGTGATGCCTCACTCAGGGGAATATTCTCCAAATACAACCATTTGCTTGCAAATATTAGGACATCATTTTTTTCTTAGTGCTGAGTAGTACTCCATTGTATAGATATATCACAGTTTATTAATCCATTCCTCAGTTGAGGGGCATCTAGGTTGTTTCCAGGTTGGACCTTTTTCACATGGAGGATTTTAATGAAAGCTTCAATTTCCTCTAGGGTTATAGGTCTGTTTAGAAATTTAATCTGATCTTGATTTAATTTTGGTAAATGGTACCTGTCCAAAAAACCTGTCCACTTCTTCTAAGTTTTCCATTTTCTGGGTAAATTATAGATTCATTTTCATTAAATTCTAGGAAGACTTTAATTTCTTTCTTTCTTCTTTGATTCAGAGGTAGTTCAGTTGAGTATGTTTAGTTTACATGATTTGGTAGGCTTTCTATCATTTTTGATGTTATTGATCTCTAACTTTAGGCCCTGGTGGTCTGATATGATACAATGAATTATTTTATTTTTTGTATATATTTAAATTTGCTTTGTGACCAATTATGTGGTCAATTTTAGATAAAGTTCCATGTGGTGCTGAGAAATATGTATATTCCTTTATGTTTGAGTGGAAACTTCTGTAATTATCTAATAAATCCATTTACATCACAACCTCTGTTAGATCCCTTATTTCTGTCTTGAGTCTCTGTGTGGTTGACTTATCCAAGGGTGAAAGTGGGGTATTGAAGTCTCCCACTACTAGGATGTGAGAATTGATAGGGGATTTGAATTTTAATAGTGTATTTTTTCATAAATAGGTACCCTTATATTAAGGGCATAAATATTCAGGATTGAAATCTCATCTTGAACAATTTTTGCTGAGATGAATAAGTAATGCCCATCCTGTTCTCTTTTAACTGATCTTAGTTTGAAGTGTACTTTGTTAGATATTAGGATGGCAATCCCAGTGTCTTTCTTAGGGCCATTTGATTGGAAAATCTTTTTCCAACCCTTCATTCTGAGACTGTGTCTGTCTTTAAGGTTGGAGATGTGTTTCTTGTATGCAGCAAAAATTTGGATTTTGTTTTTGTATCCATTGTATTAGTGGGTCTTTTTATAGGTGAAATGAGTCCATTGACATTAAGCAATATTAGTATCCACTGATATTTTTTCCTGTTATTTTTGGTGGTGGCTTATATGTATTTCCTTTCTTTGGGCTTTTCTTCTGTGGGATTATCGATAGTGGTTCCATGGGTGTATCTGGATCTTTAGGTTGGAGTTTTCTGTAGGGCCAGATTTGTGGATAGGTATTGCTTAAGTCTGACTTTGACATGAAAGATCTTGTTTACTCCATCTGTGGTGATTTATATTATTGCTGGTTATAGTAGGCTAGGTTGGCAGCCATGCTCTTTTAGTGTCTGTATAACATGTGACCAGGACCTTCTTGTTTTCATTGTTTCCATTGAATAGTCAGGAGTTATTCTGATGGGTCCGTCTTCATAGGTAAGTTGGCCATTTTCTAGTTCTTAGAATTGTTCATTGTTCTGTATGTTTTGTGACTTGATTATTATGTGGTGAGCAGACTTTTTTGGAGAATCAAATGTACTTTGTGTCCTGTAAGTGTCTTATATATCTTTATAGTCATTTCCTTCTATAGTTTGGGAAAATTTACTTCTATGATTTCATTGAATACATTATCTGTGCTTTTGAGCTGGTATTCTTCTCCTCTTCAGTTCCTATTATTCTCAAGTCAGGTCTTTGTCATGTTCCACATTTTTTTGGATGTCTGTAAAAAAATGTATTGGGATTCATGACAATTGCATTGAATCTGTAGATTGTTTTTGGTAGAATTGCCATTTTTACTATGTTGATCCTACCTATCCAGGAACATGGGAGATCTTTCCATTTCTTGATATGTTCTTCAATTTCTTTTTTCAGTGATTTAAAGTTCTTGTCAAACAGATCTGTTACTTCTTTAGTTATAGTTACATTGAGGTATTTAATGCAATATTCATTATCATAAAGGGTGATGTTTCCCTCATTTCTTTTTCAGCCTGTTTATCTTTAGTGTATAGGAAGGTTACTAATTTTTTAAAACATTTTTTTCCAAAAATATTGTTTATTAATATTTCATTATTATTATTATTATTATTATTATTATTATGAACAAAGAAGTCACACTTTCTAACCTTGTATATCCTTATTCAAGGTCCCTACCCCCTCCCACAACAACAAGTCATTCTCTCTACTCCACTACTCCCCATCCCTTGCCTGGGCAAGCATCATTCAGTCCCAAGGTCCCACTGTCCCAATATGGCTTAGTTCAGTCTAAACTCCTGGCAGATCCAGTTTTCTCCCCCCTCCCTCAAGAGTGAGTTGGGTGTTCCTCTAAGGGGAGTGAGATCCAAGGTGTCAGTCCATGGTGTTTCTGATCCCAAGCTGTTCAGTGGTTGCGGTTTGCAGCTTGGGCATGCTTTGATTTTTTCTTGTTTGTTTGTCTGTTTAGAGCCCACTAATGAGTAAGTACATCCCCTGCTTATCTTTCTGAGTTTGGGATACCTCACTCAGTAGGATATTCTCCAAATCCATTTGCTTGCAAATTTTAGGATATCTTTTTTTTTCTGCTGAATAATACTCCATTGTGCAGATGTATCACAGTTTGTTTATCGATTCTTCAGTTGAGAGACATCTAGGTTGTTTCCAGGTTCTTGCTATTACAAATAATGCTGCTATGAACATAGTTGAGCTAATGCCGTTGGAGTGTGACTGTTCATCTTTAGGGTATACACCCAGAAGTGGTATTGCTGGGTCCTTGGGGAGATTGATTCTCAATTTTCTGAGAAACTACCATACTGCATTCCAAAGTGACTGAATAAGCTAACACTCCCACCAACAATGGAGGATTGTTCCCATTGCTCAGCATCCTCTCCATCATAGGCTGTCCTCTGTGTCTTTTATCTTATCCAATCTAACAGGTATCAGATGGTATCTCAAAGTTGTTTTGATTTGCATTTCTCTGATGGATAAAGATGAGGAGCACTTTTTAATGTGCCTTTCAGCCATTCGTAATTCTTCTGCTGAGAATTCCCTTTTTAGATATGAACCCCATTTTTTGATTGGGTTATTCAAGGTTTTGGGCTCTAGATTCTTGAGTTCTTTATATAACTTAAAGATCAGTCCTCTATCACTTGTTGGGTTGGAGAAAATCTTTTCTCATTCTGTAGGTTGTCATTTTGTTCTATTGACAGTGTCCTTGGATTTACAAAAGCTTCTTAGCTTCAGGAGATCCCATTTATTGATTTTTGGTCTTAGGGTCTATTCCACTGGTGTTATATTTAGGAAGTGATCACCTGTGCCAATTTGTAGAAGTGTATTTCTTTTTTTTTTTTTCCTTCTTTATTTTGTATTTATCAAAAAAAAACACAGTAAAAAGAATTTAAAATGTGGAAGAGTTAACAATAACTATACAGAGGATAAGAATGATAGGC